>WKFP01014071.1:557609-593190 GCA_011057875.1 Pterocles orientalis | reverse complement strand
TTCCCCCCCCCCCCCCCTTTTATTTCCTTTTCTCAGCTAAAGTAAGTACTGTTCTTGTCCTTCCCCACTTTTTTCTTCTTCTGTTCTTCAGAAATTTTTCCTTTAACTGCTTCAAACAGCTCTGGGTTTTTTTAAAAGTCTGCCAATACTTAAAACCTTATTTGAAACAAAATTTCTTTTATGTTTTGTTCTTGCCTCTCACTTTTGCGAATCTTGGTAATTTTTAAAAAGTTACAAGATGACAAAAGAAAAAATGGCAGGTGATACCATTCTCCATACGGAAATGGGGAAATCAGAATCACTGATGGGCAGGGACACGTCCCACTAGACCAGGTTGCTCAAAGCCTCATCCAGCCTGGCCTTGAACCCCTCCAGGGATGGGGCATCCACAACTTCTCCGGGCAACCTGTTCCAGTGTCTAGCCACCCTCACAGGGAAAAATTTCTTCCTAATATCTAATCTAAATCTACCCTCTTCCAGCTTTAAAGAGTTACCCCTTGTTCTCTCACTACACTCCCTGACAAAGAGTGCCTCCCCATCCCTCCTGTAGCCCCCTTCAGGCACCGGAAGGCTGCTATTAGGTCTCCTCGGAGCCTTCTCTTCTCCAGGCTGAACAACCTCAAATTAATCATTAACTAATAGAAGACTAAGTATTTTCCCAGTGTGAAATAAAACCCTAAAAAAACCCAAAATTGAAAAGAAAACAAAAACATAAACCCTTTTAAAAATAATTATTAGTTGTTTTAAAATTACTTTCTGGGCCCACAAAGCATGGGTTTGAATCTTTTGGATGCCACACACTGCAGCTGCAAGCTGGATTTTGCACAAAGAATCAAATAGGAGATATGAAATCCTTTTAGCCCCAAGGTGAAATATTTCTGTCCCAGATGGCTCAGGCAAGGATTTCATGAACTCACCACAGATGCTGTATCACTGCACTACTGTGCTGGATGAGACAGTGAACAATCAGTCCCTGTGCAGCCTCTCCAAGACAGTCATGATTCTGGGTGTCCATGTTCTCTACCACACCTTCTTAGACATCATATTACACACAGCCTCGCAATATTCACGTTACAGAAATATCAGTGTTACAGTAAGTTTTACCCTTTGCTTTGTTCCAAAGCCTAAACAAACCCACAAAGGTCACCCTTACAGCATCTCTGGGCTTTCGATGAAATCAAAACAAGGAGCAGGTTGTGACAGAGATGCTGTCATCACTGTCTTGTTATACATTCACATATTTGTGACTGCCACGACAAACACAGAACCCAGAGCACCAGTGGAGTTGCTCCAAACAGGGACCACCAAAATTGAGAGAAGACCTGCTTTCCCAGGGGGTGGGGGAAGATGATGGTCAGAGGGAATTTATCAGAACAGCATAGGTGAAAATAAGCAAATCTAAGAACAAATCCCTCAGACTAGCTATACTGACACTAACTCTGCTCATCGAGTATCTAGTCCAAACAACGCAAAAATAGGCTAAATCACCATATTTTAAATGACTGTGTATTTTATAAGTACGTACATGACTCTGTTGAACTTCTACAGCTATTGGTGTGCACATGGTCACAGTCAGAGACACGGGTATGTATTTAAACCCCCATTAAGCCCTTCACTCCTCTGCTACAGCTGTTCCCTGCACAGAGCTGGGGCCAGGGAAGATGTGCTGCTGAACCAGGAACAGCAAGAGGTCAACACATGGCCAAGCTAAAACCTGCCCCCATCCTACACCCGCATGACCCTCCTGGGCACACACATGGCCTGGCTCAGCAATGTGTGGGGCAGGAAGGTGTGAGATTAAAAGGAAGAAAAACACAGGAGTGCACATCGCAGGTGAGATGGGACTTATCAGACGTGATCTTTTCTTGGGTCATATATTGACTTTCGTTGGCTGTGCCTGCCATTCACTGAACTATGGCTCATGAGTAACTCTTGGGATTTACCCAGACTCATTAAACTTAAAAAGACATTTGAGAGTAATGTAATTGATTCTGAAGGAATCTCCATCAATGGTGAAAATTCTGAAGGTGGAAAGCAGGTCCCCTTGGACACTGTTCTGAGAACAGGCTGAGTCAGCAGTTCTCCAGTGCTACTAAAGACTTCCTCTACCTTCAGGCACTAATTTGAAGTCTTTTGTAAGGCTTTTGCTAAGGAGAACCAGAAAGCCTATGAATATGTGCTTTACCGGTAACACTTTCCATCTGTTCACTCTGAGGCAACAGGCAGGGAATGGTGTGTTTGGAAACACGTCAAACTAAAGCGCTGGGGCTGTCAGGTCTGCCCGGGTTTTTAACACTGCAGTTGTCAGTGACTTCACCGGGGGGCAAACTGAAAACCCCTTACCTCTCAGAAAATATGCTTTTTTTGCTTCTTGTCCTACACCCAGCTTTCAAGGATTCAAGCAAGAGTTTCCACAGAAGATCCCTGTGCCGACTGCATGAGCAATGCTGCAGGTGCAACATCCCCACTGCTTGGAGGATCATCACTGTACAGTGATGCCTTTTTTTTTTTTACTGTGATATACCTGCCTCTCCCCTCATTTACAGCACCATCAGCACAGGATAGCTCTGTTAAAATCAGCCAGATCATCATCTTAGGGGGAAAAAAGGCCAAACTCCCAAACTAACAGAAAAAAAAATTAAAAAAGAAAACAATGAACAACAACCAAACAACAAAAAAAAATCAATGTCTATCTTCTTTTGTTTGGAGATTTCCTTTCATTTCTACATTTATCCTGTTAGAGCTGATCAAAATTTTCTAAATTTTCAAATTTAACCTTATTTTTGTTGCTGGCAATCAACTAACATTTAAAAAAGATATTAGTTAAAAGACAGCATAAGCACTGGGTAGCAATAACTCTCATCAAGTTGAGTTGAACCTTCATTCCAGAAGCAGGCAGCTCAAGGACAACAGTCCTTCCTGTAGTTCCTGTACTTGAAGCTGTATTTTGTTCTGACTAATCGGTGTTTCATTGGCTAAGTAACCTTATTTTTATTTCCTACTGTGCTTTTCCCAAACTTTTAAAGCAGATATTTACTGTTTGGGAAATCTTCAGCTACTATTGAACATCCACAGTGGAGAAATGAGCTGACCATTAATCCTACTTCACTGCTCTGTTCCAAATTCAAAGTTATTCTTTTAACTGGCTTAATAATTTTTAACCTTTCCTAATGAGAAATGAACTAAATCATTTGGCTTTAATACTTAGAGCTATTCAAAAAAAAGCTAACATACACATTCTTGAATCCAAAAGATAAGGAATTGCAGCTGAGTTACCTGACTGCAGTACAAGATTATGACTGCTCCCTTGCTGGGTGTAAAACCAAGAGGATCAGTAGTAGGAGTATTTCCCAACTCATACACACACATAGAGACCAGCTTTTTACAGTCCTCTTCTGAGGCATGTCCATTGCAATCAACAGGCATGACCTTCGTGATGAGTGGATATTCATTCTGATGGGACCCTCAAGAAATCCACATTATAGCTGTTGCAAGCTTGTTTTTAACGCACTTGGAACCTATTCACACCAGCATGTTCAAGCACAATTTCTTCCAACTACAACAGCCAGCCAACAAAGTCAAAGCTATACCACATCTTGCAGTAGCTGTACCTTAAACTAACGCCATTTATAGCGACAAACTATGCTCAAAACACAGTCTCAGAGTTTTCGTCTTCCATATTGTAATATTTTAGGCAATTTGTACCAGCCAGAAATCATGGGAGGAACCGGCTTAAACCAAGCAATGTTTTTACTAGGAGCCAGACCTCTAGCTGTTACATGAGGTGAAGATATAGCTATTGTGTTTCACAATGTGAAGTTAATTCAACTTGATGTTTAATAAAGACATGACCTTCTTATCTACTTGGATAGATTGGCAGAGCATGAGGCATTGGTCTTTTTTTACACTTGTAGCTGAAACACTGAAGAGATCTTCAACACAGTGAAGAACGACAAATCACAAAGGAAAAGCAGTTGACCTTGGAAGAAGAAAGATTTAGAGAAAATAAGGTTGAAGTGATCTGTGACAATAGCCAGAACCAGTAAGAATTTAAGTTCACAAAACATTTGCTCAAGTGTTCTGGGTTGGACATTTTTTTCTTGGATTTGTAAAATTAGTGGGTGAAAGGAACAGAAGACTGGAGAGGACAGTCTCCTGCAGACCTTCTCCAACACCACAGCCAAGTGCAGACTGAAGTTGAGTTGAGAGGAATCCCCAAAAGGTTTGTCCCATGTGCTAGAAGACACAGGAGCCCCCTGGCCTTACAAAGAAAAAGCTAAGTATTTCAGTGAAAACTACCACAAAACCAAATACTGACAAAGGAGAGTAAGAACTGTTGGACAAAACACTGGGAAGCTTGCTCAGGAGCAGCAGGAACACCAGCATATGTCAGTCACCCAACATTTTACCTTCAGATGGAGCCAATCTCTGTTGCTTCAGAGAGAAGGGAAAAAGCCACCCACAAATAAACCAACAAACAAACCACCCAGCCTTGTATTGTGTTCAAATCTGTCTTTTTTTAGTTCCCTTTGTTTTATTCTGCTCTGGCTTCTCCAGCCACCAGGTAGGTGCACCCCTATAAACAACTACTAGAGCAAGCTGGATAAGAGGAAAAGCCAGTGAAATTCAGGGATAGTGTTCATCGGAGATTCACACCTGGGTAGAAAAGTATCTATGGTGAGCACAGGTTCTAATATATTATGTACCCTTGCAATGCATTCACTGCAGCATCTTCTGAAGAGCACTCACTTTGGGCACATTTACAGCACAGGAAAGGATCATGCATGAACACAGAGCTACCAGATTTGTCTGCTTGCTGTCCTCCAGGAAAGCTTAGGGGGTTATTAACTTCCTGTTGATGATTCCCATTCCTAAAACCATCTGGCTGTCCTATATAACTTTTTACCCCTGGCAGTGTTCTGGTTACACAGTGAGATCCTGCTCAAGGACAGCCAGGCTTGTTCAAATCACAGTCACTTCTCTCATTTACACCTTCCGAATGGCTGGTCTCTGCTCTCATTTCAAGCCTCCCCTATTTTCCTCTTTCTGTGCAGTCGCAAGGCCACTTTGAACTTTGGAATTAGACCGAGCACATTAGGTAATCCACAGATACGAAATGCCATCCATTTTCTCCCACTTCTGTTATCCCCTTCCCCTCTTTCCTGAGTTTTCCTACATCCCCATTACTCTTCCTACCCCTTCCTCCTACTCACTTGTGCTTTCAGGCATACGAAGAGAGAAGAAAAAATAGAAAAAAAGAGATGCAGCAGCAGCAAAGCTGGGTTCAGCTTTGGTAATCCACTGCCCTACTAACTTGTTGCTTTTCCCTTGCTGCCAAGCTGGTGGTCCAAGCTCTGAAGGCTGCACAGTGCCATTGTCCCCCTGCCAATGTTCCTTCTCCAGCAGACCAGTCCTCATTAATGAAGCCCCGCTGGGCTTTACTGACCTTGTACCAGGTACCCCAGGGCTGGCAGCGGCTCCTCATTAGACATCAGCCTCATCCAGCACACTGGGGGGTGAAGGCAGCAACCGAGGGCTGTCAAATCCAGCACATACAAGCTGCTGAGGCAGCAAGGCAAGGGCAGTTATCGGCAATGGACACATGGGTGGCACCATTTCCTGCATGTCACACTCATGTGTGGTTTCCCCAAACTTTAGGACGTGATACAGAAAAGGAGTTACAGGCACCTGCAGCAGATGATTCAGCTTCAATAGAGGAAGCCAATATGGTCTCGAGATAGTGAAGGAAACTAATCACACTGGCTCTAGGAAAACAAATAAGTGCTGAACAGGTGCCAAAAATGAATTGGCACTTCCAGTCACCTTGCAGTTCGTTTCGAATGCAAGCTGGAGGCAAACACGAGAATTTTTTTTTCCTGTTTTACACATCACCCTGCAGAGGTCTTGAAAAATGACAAAGTACAAAACAGAAATGATGCAGCACCGAGTAAGGGGATGAGCACATCAGCCCTGGCGATCTTCTAAGGAAGGCAGACCCAGAGACACATCTCTGGGCACTGTAACCAGTATAATCTCCAGCTCCAGGCACAGTGTCCACACAGGCACCGACTGCAGAGGGAGGCGAGTTGGGAGCAGGTGGTTACCCTGGGTACACTGAAACACCTTCACACTGACCAGGGGGAACCCCTGCCACCAAATCTGTCTTCAAGTATTACCGCTTTAGTTAGTAACGCTCTGGAGGTTCGCACAGGGGAAAGCAACACAAACAGCTGAAAGCTCAAAGTTTATCAGCAGACCAGTACCATGAGGATGTCTGAAGGAGGCTGCTGAGTTAACATGAGATGACTTTGAAATAAAGAATATAAAAATATGAACTACACTAATGATCATAGATCTAGACTAGAAACTGCAACAATAATGTAGACCTTGGGTTTTTTTGGGGGTTTTTTTTGTTTTTGTTTTTGTTTTTTTTGTTTGTTTGGGGTTTTTTTTAATCCACTGGGAAGGACAGACATACCACCTACTGCCTCATCCACCAGACGGAGGACTGAAACTATTTTTGGCATTCAATATGGTCCAGGTGGCCCATCTGGCCTGATTCACTTGGCCAGTTTTCCTTTCCATCTGGGAATTTTGACCCTCCTGCTTTCCGACTAATTGTATCACATTATCTCCTTTTTGTTCCCCACTTCCCTCACTGCAAAAGGTTGCAAAAATCTCATGCACTGTGTTAGAAAGTCTCAATTAACCTCTAACCTTGCTTCAGTGCATGTGGCTTGGGTTACTTCTCACACCCAACCGTGGGCCCATTAACACGTTGTCCTAAAACAAAAACTGTTTTGACGGGCTGTAATTGCTGCTAAGTGATGCCGAACAAAGGCGCTCTTGTCCCGGGGCGGTGGGGACTCAGCCCCGCTCCCAGCTCCCCTTTAGGCAGGATGGGGTTCAGTCCCCCCGGGATCTTTTGAAGCTCTCCAGCAAAGGAGCTCCCTGGCGGTACGAGCTGATGAAGGAGCCAGAAGACACCCTACAAACCTGCCAGTACCACCAAAGGTCCCCGCAAGACCCACTGAGAGATTTCAGGTGGTGGGTTTTACCCCTCTTCCTCCTCTTGCCGCAAATATAATTAGTTTATGTTAGCTGGAAAAGGTCAGAGGTGACCAAAGGGCAGGGCCTCTTTTGTTTTTAGGCAAGATAGTGGAATAATTGCTTGATGCTCAGATTTGCAGGTGCTTTATGAAGCTCATTTGGCCCTGGCAGCCCACAGTGAAAGCTGATTTCCCTGGAAAATCCTAGATTCCATGTGACAGGGTTTATTTGCTGTGGCAGGAACGATTGTCCATTCATGCCATTCATCATTATGGTACCTGTTACAGTCAACACTTACTTTAGCTGCTAGTCCTTTTAACACTTGCTCTCCTTCTCCCCAAAGCCCGGGTACCTGCAGCCAAGGCAGGATGGAGCCACAGCATGCCTTTCCCCAGAGGATGCCAGGATGCTGTGGGGTTTGTGCCTGCCAGCTCTCCTCCTGTTCCACCCTGAATGCTGAGAAAGCCTTCATGGGCAGTGACAGAGCCACAGGGCATCCTACATGGACTGATATTTCAAAACAATGCCTGGCCAGCCCAACCCTGATTCCACACACCCTGCAACAGGTTTTCTGGGTAAAGCAGGTATTTCACTCAGAAAGCTGTAAAGACACAAAGTCAGTCAAACACACTGTGGTAAAAGCCCCCATGCCAAGGGAGAGGCATAGGCTGAGCATTTCAGAGCCCTCCTTCAGGCTGAAGCAAGGATTTTGTTGGAAACTTCAGTCTCTTATGCCCATTTGAATTAATGTTTCAAAGAAACTGTCAGGAAATACCTCCAGAAGACAGATCCATCTATTTGAAATGGTGCATTCCAGTTCTCTAAAAGATAAATAGCCTTTAGACCCTGCAGACTGGCCTGCACAATACTCTGGATGGTCATCCCATGTGCAGACTGCTGCTAATGCAGAGCTGGATGACGGGGATCAGCTGTGGCCCTTTGTCAGCAGCACACAAACAGCTGGAACCCTGCTGCCTTCCCATGGCACCTTCACAGAATAATTTAGTTATTCCTAGACCCTTTATTTCAGCAGCTTCTTGGGATGTGCCAACGGTCACACAAGTTCTCTGCACAGCATCTCGCACTCAAAAGTGTGTCTTCCGCCAGCAAAGTCCTCTCCCCATCCCCACAGCCCCTTCTTGCAGGCATCTACTGTAAGTGTACAGATGGACCAGGACAGATGCAATCAAATAGCAAGGACACAGCAAGACAGCCTATGTTGTGTTTGCAGGGCACATCCGCAGCCCAGATACACCTGATAGATCCCAGAAATTAGTGCTAGCACATCTCCTCACCCATCCATTGTCCCAAGGCAGAATCATTGCTCCCTGTGTTGTCCTGAAAAGTTATTTTCTATCTTGTTCTTAAATACATGCAGTTCTTAAATATGGAGCCTCCTTGGCAGACAACGCGGCAGTGTACTGTTCTTAATGCCAGAACGTTTGTCCTGCTACTTAGCCTTACTCTTTGGACACAATTTAATCTCACCACTAACTGTTTTACCTGCTACAAGAACAGAATTTCCCCACCTTGTTCTGCAGAAACCTATATATTTTTAGAAGATCCTCGTTACACGATGTCATTGACCTCCAGAGCACAACCAGAAAAACTCATTGCCACTGTGTCATCTTACCCCTTTGTGTGAACCAACAATGCTGAGTCACTGTTTGCAATAAAATAAAAGCCACTCCATCTTTTTTTAATTCTGAACAGCCCTCATTCCTTCAAGTTTCTAGTGGGCTGTTATCTTTATTTCTTACTGTAAATAAAAGCTAACCAGCTTCAAGCATTCACATTTCAAAGCAGCCTGCACTTGGAAACACACCAAAATAGCTATTCCAGATACTCTGGAAAAGCTGTTTTGGTTAATTTCCAGGCATAGACAAACCTTAAGATTTAACCTCCTGATGCTGCCTGCAATGGGTTGCTGACCTCAAATCCCAGCACTAGCCTCGTGTGCCTGGAGGTACCACCTGGCCTTTATGAAAGGGAACTCCATCACATCCAGCGATTAACATCTCAGACATTTCCACATCAGTAGGTATTTCTGGCCTACTGCACTCATTACTGGTTTATATTTTATTTAGCTATTTATCTTCTGGCTGAGGAATGAAGTTTCTACAAACATTATCTGAGCCCTAATTAATAATGCACAGATATTAGCCAACCTGTATAAACTGGCACTTCTCCGTTGATTTGCACAGAGCTACTTTAATTTATATTGGGTGAGGATCTAGCCCACTTAAGAGTGTGTTAACAGAACACAAAGACCAAATATGTTTTATCTACAGTGATAAACACTACGTTACACAGTGCATGTAGGATACACCTTCTCAGAAACATGATCTTGGCTGTAGTGCGTAGGGGGCACAATGGCATGAAAAGTCTGGATGTTTTCAAACAAGGGTGATTAGAGAGTGGCAAGAGCTGTCACTTGAGGCCTGAATTTAGGCAATTTGTTATGGCCTAAGTAACAAGTGCCCAGATATATCAGGACAGTTAAAGGAGACAAAATCAGGTCTCCGATGCACTTTGGCAGCCAGGGGAGGAAGCCTCTGAAGGGAGACATGGGTGAAATGGGTAAAAATGGAAGACAAAATGGGTGATGTGGGTGAAATGAGTGAAAGCTGGGCACCTCGGAGCAATCCAGAGCAAAGATAAGCTCATGCCGGCTAAAGACAGAACTGGGCACAAAAGTTAGAAAGCATTTCTGTGCCTGTTTTGGAAAGCTAATATTACATATCCAGGGAAGAATAAGATCCAAAACACAGGCACTAAAGTAACTGAAATGCCCAGCAGATGTGCAGCCCTAGTTTTCTGTCAGTTTGCTGAATCAGTTAGTGAAGTTTAGCACCTGCAGTCACCCCTACCATCCCCACCTAGGTCTCATTTTGCAGTTGCTACAGGGTGCCTTCCCTCAGTATTTCACTTGTGAGCTCTCAGGCCAGCTGAACGTATACAACTGCACTCTTCCTCCTCCCACAGATCAGGATTTATATCTGTGACTCCAGGAGAAATAATCCCCTGCACACAGGACAGGTTAGTTCTCTTCAGGTTGCCCTGCTGGGTGACCCTGAGAAAATCCCTTTTCTTTCTGTTCCTCCCTTTCTTTTCTCACACTTGTCTGTCTTTAGGGTGGGACAGACAAATGTACATGGTTGATACTAACTGAAACTACATGAAAAGCAGCAGAGTCACTTTTTCAAGATCCTAGTGCTGTGCATTAAATACAGCTGCCTATAGGCTCTAGCATGCCATCAGTACCACTGCGACAGCTGGTCTTTGGCTAGGGCTAAAGAAATAACTTAAAGCATTCTCTACGACAAATCAGTATAGCAATTTGACAATAAAATCCCCAAGCAAACACAGAACAAATAATTGGTAGCTTGTGTTTTCTTGTTATGTTGAAAAGTGCTCCAAAGAGACAGGAGATGCACAATTCTTTTTTATAAGATACATGTTATAGATAGTTCTGTGATCAGACACTGCCATTTGTATGAACAGTGAAGGGAAATGATGCATTAAATACATTTTTAATCTTTGAGGAAGATCACACTAATCTCTTCCCAGGGACACAATGAGCAGGGACAGCACTACAATAAAGGAGAAAATGTCAGAGGCATATTCCATTGTCATATCCCAACCTTTTGCCTATACATCTGCAGAATTTTCCTCTGCCCCTTTCACCCATGATTCACCAACATATTCCACTGAACTGCTGAAGCAAAGCCTGTAATTAGGTTATTATCTTTGAGAAAGGAGTCTAACTGTAGGACAACAAATGCCAAACACATGAAAGATTGAGTTTTACAAACAGATGACGATGCCTTCCAACGCATGCTCCTTTTCATATGTGGAAGACTTGGATGCCAGTTTTAGATAGGACTGAATCACTGACATTGACTCAAAAAGACATCTGGAAGCAGATGATACTGTGGTGAAAAGGAACAATAAATTAACTGCAAGGACAACATCATTTTCCCAGCAGCAAGGAAAAAAGAAAAAGAATTCCACTGTATACAAGTAGACTTCCAGTCCAGAGGTAAAACATATGGGAATCAATAGCAGAGGTGGGAGGACAACTGTCATACAAAGGATGCAGGGAATTTAAGCAAATTAATAGCTGTGGGAAGATGAAACAAAGATGACTCAACTGTCAGGCAAACGATTTTGTTTCCCCCCCAGTCATTACTAGTTATTTGATACAGATTCCCATTAAGCTGGCTCAAAATAGGTCAGACAAGTGTACCTACGGGTTGAGCAAGATCTGTGCTGCTAGAAATAACATGTGAGCTCTTACAAAGAACAGCTCAGCCTCTGGAGCACAGCTCTTGGGATTCACCAACTTGCCTGAATCTATGGGAGTATTCTCAGACATTCAGACCAAGTAACCTCCAGGAAGATTTTTCCGAGACATGCAGCTTGAATTGGTCTCCTAAATACACAAAGTGACAGCCTTCAGCTCTATCACTTCTAAATTCAGTGAGAACTTCCAGGAGCTCTGCCCTTAGGAAGATAGCAGAGAGCATCACATTGGACTCAAAACCCCAAACTGCTATTTTTTTAAAACTGTTGGTCAAGTTTGTTATAACTGTCAGATAAAAGGACAGTTCCACTGAAGCACACTGATTCAGGTGCTTGACTAGGGGGAGAGTGGGTGAGGAAATTTTTTTTTTAATCAAAGCTATTCATTAATGCTTTGGATCAAGCAATTTGGAAGCAAAGTTTAAAGTAATTCCAACTCTTGTAGTGGAATAGTCCCCCATATCATTTCCCAGCCTGCTCACACATTCAGCTTGGTGACCTCCTGCAGCAGTAAGATTGACAGGGTAACTAATACACTGTGTGAAGTAGTACAGTAAAGGCTTGTTAATATTCCCATTGCTAATCTGCACACCTCATAATTCACACACAGAAAGCAGCAGTCTCTTCCCCCTTCTCTGCTAAGATTTAATAGGTTGCTTTAAGGAGGTCTCACGTTTCCAGGAGTTCAGGAGTATTACAAAACACGCTCCCAGACATTTCTTCCTATACACAAAGGACAAACAGAAATCATCTGTATCCACACAGTGGGCCAAACCCACACCTTTACAGTCATTTCCACAGCTGTTAGCATGAATGAGCAAAATGTGATTATTTTGTTTCCTATTTCACCTAAACAAACTCAGTTAGTAGTATTATTGAAAGACATCATCTCATTGTGAAAGGAACAAGTGACGTCTTTCTAATGTTTCCTCCAAAATGTGAAAGGCCTTAGGAAAATTCCTTTTAAAGACTTTTTTACTGCAAAGTTAGCTCATGCTGTAACTTGAGTTACCACCTCACACAGAAGAGGAATTCTTAACCCAAATGGGTGGGCTTGTTAGCTTGCCTTGGCTGGCTCACAGAGAAGACATTTGAGTAGCGACCAGATGAGTACCACTAATTCCCCAGTGTTTTCCCACAACTCCTGCTGGGAAGCAGGAAAGACAACAAAGTTTTCCTTTCCGTTAAAACACAGCTTGTAGAGTAGCCCAGCCCAGCATAGCTTTCTTGAAGAACTGGGAACCTGTGAATTAATTCTTTCATTGGGATTTTCAGGAGAACTGTTGTGTCATTTCTGGACCAAGAGAAGTTAAGCCTTTGTCTTCACAGCAAAATAAGCAGGTTGCTTGTCTACCCAAGTCAAACAAGCTCACATCCCTTCTCTCCTCATAGGGAGAAGCATGGAGAAGTTGTTGCACAATCTCTTCCTCTTACTCATTTTGTGTCCTCAGCATAGCTAACCACAGAGCTGGGGACCATATCCAGAGTCCACAGCAGTCATGAGGAAGATCCTTCTCAAATCTATTGGAGAAAAACCTGCCAGGCCCTTTATGTTAGATCTGTCACTGTATTAAGTAGAAACTCACCAACGGCATGCATGAGCTCATGAGCTCCTAGTTCTTCCCCCCCAAGTATCCAAGATATTCAGAACCTGCTTGGGTAGAAGAGAAATCCTGCCTCTTTCTGCAACCGCCTTTCTACTGCATTACCAGAACCTGATGAAATTAAACTTTACTGCTGTGTACAGCAATAACATCTGCTCTGTTGGCTGCCCTCACTTACCTCCACTAAATTTTAGCTCACAACTGCTTGCTTAAAAAACAAGCAAGCAAAACCTCTAATCTCCCACTTTAATAATTAAAATAAATAACTGGAAATAAATCGTAAACACTTCTGACATCACTTTAGCATTGCGCGTTATGGGAGGACACTTAGGCTAAGGCTGAAATTTGGCTTTGGGGTCAAGTGCCTCAGCTCCTCAGTGGACTCAGACCAGCTAAGGCTACTTCATTCTTAATTTTTCCTCTTGTTGCTGCTAATGGAAACTAGTTAGAGTCAACAGCAACTTCACCATTGTGTTGTATACATAATCCCCCAAGACATTAACAATATCAAAATACTACCAGTGGCTACTGTCAGCCACTCCTCAAACAGGAAAGAGCTGCCATCTCCTTCTCTGGGGCTCAACGACTTGCCATAAGAATCCGATTTCCTTCTCTGAGCTTGTATATTAGGGATGCCAGAAAAGCAATCTGTTCACTTAAATGAGCTATGTTCTGGTCCATTGTATAACCTTTTAGTGGAGTCACTTAAGTCAGGAAGAGTGGTTATTCCTCTCTATGGCATCTCTGTTATTTTTACCTTGACAGATGAAATTATTTAATTTAAAATGAAAGCTAAACAAATAAACGAAAGGCAATGCAAGACCCAAGAACTTGCTTGTTTGTATATTCTTCGTGTTCATTTTTGGATGGGTGAGGGGAAGAAAAGGGGAAACTAAAATTTTTTTTTAATGGAAACATCTCCTTTGTCAGAAAGCTGCATTACCTTAAAAGAACTTCTGGAGGAAAAAATGATAGACTGTCTACTTATGAAGCTCTTGTCACCAAAATTCATCATTTGTTCAGTGCAGAGCAGATTTTATCCAAAGTCAGGAGACCTTGGCAAACACGAGCTAATGCAGCAGCATTCCTGCCTTTTCCACTGTCTGGACTAGCCTTGCCACTTCATACTGCAATTTCTGCAAAACACTCCAAATTGCTATTCCTAGTCACCTACTGCACAGAACCTGCTCCAAAATTTGATTCCTTTCTTGAAGATTTTGACTCCTATCAAAATCAAACATGGGGTTTTTTCTCTTTAAAAAAACCCCAAAAAACAACAAAAATTTTTTTGCTGGAGTTCATGTTTCTTTCTTTATTACTTTCTGCAGCAAACCGGGGAAGATTCAGACCTAACTGAAAAACCATTCAGCAGAGAGACCCAGGAGTGAGCAGGACAGGGGCCTGATTTCCAGCCTGCCCCACCTGCCTGCCCCTCAGTTCTCTCTGCTGTCTACTGAATGTCCAAATTCTTCAGGGCTGAAACTGCCCTGCAGCAGCAGCAGCATCTGCACCAAAGAGAGGCATGAACCTCATCACCCTCCAAATGCTGCATGCAGTGCAAAGAGTTGCTCAGGCACTCGGCGAGACTGACTCCAAGCTGTTTGCAAGGTGTGAAGCAGGACTGATTTTAAACCTTCAAGCATCTGCCACTTATTCATCTGTAATTGCTTCAGGAATAATCCATAGATTAATAATCTTGGTAATCCTTCTGTCATCAGACTAATCTTCCTCCCCAATCCTCCTCCCTCAAGTAAAACTGTGGACCTATTTTGAACTGTTACTACTGCCACAAACCTTGAGCAACAGACGGAGTTTGCTAAGCTGGCAGAAGTGGGGCCAGACTGAGGGGCTGAGTCTGACAGCGTCTAGGAGAGTTTACATTTCATGCCAATGGGGGTGGGAGGGAAGATAACCCTTAGGACCTCTTGGCATTTACCAAAATAATAAAACAAACCATTCCTTGGTATTAATAGGCACCTCCCTTGAAAGTTATCACAAGAGTAGTGCTCTCCAGCTCATCTACTCACAATTTGGCTCAATGAATTTTGACTGGTCTGCATCTACTTATCTAAAGGTACCTTGCACTGCTTGGCAGCCCAGCTCTGCATCTGGCCACTGTGAAGGAGCAGTTATAAGAAGTCTCTTTGCTTCATAAGGGCCGATTTCATACAAACTTTTGTTCAAAAAAGGTTTTTGACAGCAAAGCCACAGGTCCAATGTAATGATTAGTTAAGCTACAGAGTTCCTCTAACATGACCACCTAGAAAAAAGGCAAAAGTCCCACTCATTAAAGGAACCTGTTTCTGCCTCCCCCCTTATTGAGTTAGACCTTTCTCCCCAGAACACTACTATTTATTTTCTCAAGTTGTTATATAAAAGTTATTCTTCTTGGGGAGCACTGCACATGCACATACACATACAGATAATTACTAATAAACTGTGAAGCTCTGGATTTCACTAATCAATTCTGGTTTAATCTTGCCAATCAAAATCTGCCAACAAGTTCCCAGGTCTAGAAATCATCGAATTTTTCATGCAACAAAAAGCAGGAATTTTAATACTTATATTGCAATTCCATATAATAAAGACTGATGTTTAAAAAAACATTTGTCACTGGTAAAAAAAATATCTTTTAAATCAAATTCAAAAGCTTTTATTTTTAGCACTTATAAAGGAAATGATTGCTATTTTCTTGGGAAAATAAGTTTGCACACCTACCTAGAACAAAATTTGCTTCTATTTTTTTAATACCTATAAATTGAATTTGACATGTCTTCCTTTATTAAGCATCTAAATTTGTCCTCAAGTAAATGCGTGCTTCTTTAAAATAGTTTAACACAGTGGTTCAAAATCATTGGGGTTGCCAGAACAGAATTTTGAACTTTCTGCTCCCAAGAAATGTGCAGCCTTGACCTTACCAAAAACTCAGTTTCACGTTTAAATGGTCACAGATTTAATAATAGGCTGTACGAAAAGATTGCCATTAACTACCTCCTTTACTTTCCTCCCAGTTAACAAAACACTTATGTCTGCAGTGGATGCCATAAGAATTGAATTAGTTATCTAGGATAATCTGTCCACATTAGCAAATGGTGTCCCACTAGGTCAACACAAAAATTAATTGTGGGATTCTTGTCAAATCCACATTGTTTCCTGGCGCAGTTGCAAGCCACTCAATTAGACACCTTTCAAGGCCTTTTGCTGGTCTAAATGTAGCTAATTGCTCCAGTTCTGGATGGGGATGATTCATCTCCCAGATGTCTCAGACCTCTCCACAGCTCTGCTCAGCAAATATCAATACATACATCCAGCCAACAGGATATTCTTGTGAACAGGATATTTTTACTCATGCCTCCCTTTTATATGATTAATCCCAAACAAGAAAGGTCTCTTGAATCACGCGCCTGACATGGCAACTCCTTTACGTCTGCTGGCTTCCCACACACAAGGGACTGGGCATGAATGCAGCCTCTTTGTCAGCGCCCTCCAGGTGCAGCGCTATTCACACTTGAGCTTGACAGCCTAAAATAACAGTTTTTATTTGCTGGTCTCCTCTGTCAAGTATTCTTTTCTCTTCTCCCGCTTCCTCATTTGTCCATGTATCCGTGGCAGGGCTGGCCAAATTGAAAATGAATGAAACACAAAGAAAGACTGTAGTTTCCACTGTGACAGTCTATGGGAAAACAGTGCACAATTTGGTTTTCTTTATGGAGTCCTCAAAGGTCATTGGTAGCACTTGTAGCTGTGAGTCCCAGTGGAAAAGACCAGAGTATCTGGTTCGCTGGTTACCAACTTTCAAGGAGAAATCTTCATGAGCTGTTGCTTAAGAGCCAAAGGAAGAGATCGGGGGAGTTAAAAATATAATAGCCTTAAAGCTTCTTACCCAGACCCCTATTTGTCAGGAATATGGGAATGAGGGAAGAGAGAGGCAGCTTGGTAACTCAGTCCCCATGGTGCAGGACACAGTGTTGTACACAGGAGGTGTGTGCTTCCAGCCTTGGTGGGTGGCTGCAACATGAAACTTTAACTAGATCTGGAGCAGCACCTTTGGCTATCTATATAAAACCTCAGCAAGGCTCCCTGCGAGAAACACTCACTCACCTGCCATTAATGCAACCAGCCACCGGATGTCTTCATCGCTCCACACCAATGCCCATGGAAAAACATTTCCCCATGCATAGAAAATTAGGTCTCTTAAAGATGGCAAAACACAAAATGACACCTGGAAGATGGCAGCTAAGCTCACTCCAGCATCACATCTCTGCTTTAGTAGGAAGTGACGTGCAGCGGTTAGGACACTGGCTTGAGGAACAGGTTTTTGTTCAACACAGTGCTGTCCCTGGGACCTTCTCTTATGAGGCAGGCCATCTAGGTTTCTCCATCAACAAACCAGAACATCAGATATACACCGCTTGTGCAAATGGCACAACATCCAGAGAACACTTTGTAATGCTGAGGTCCCTACTCCAGAACCGTAATAATCTCTGTCAAACACTTGCTTTGTGCCTTTCCCGCACAATCCCAGTTGAGCACACAGCACCGCAACCGCTAAAGGAGCAACACTGTCCACTCTTGAGAGCTGCTCACCCAGCTCTGCACCTCACATCAGAAGAAAAAATGAAAAGGGAGCTAAATGAAGCCAATTTCACTTATATATATACACATATGTAGAGACAGCCACTGTAACCAATAGCTGTAACATGGTGGTAAGCAGAGGCCAGCACGGAGCTGGACAGCAGCACTGTGAACATGTAGAACAGAAAGGCATCACTTACTGTGTCCCTTCAGGTCCCTGAAGTGCATTTGTCAGTTGATTAATTTCTTTTGATTTCTTCTTTTTCCTCTCCTAGTAATCCCACTTTACATGTGTTTGCTTGTCAATCCTCTTTCTTGCTCCTCCTCCTTTTTACTAGTGTTTGTAATTCTAGATCACACTCCTCATACTGTCACTGCATCCCAGGAGTAGTGCTGGGCACAGAGCCCCTAAAAATTCCTCAATGCATCCTGACCTCTGGGAAACAGAAGAGAAAGTTTCTCTCAGCTGGCTGCTCATCCTTATAAACACCTGCCTCCATGACAGCTTACTCTTCCAGTCACTATTGCCAGGGCTGGGCTGGAGACGCTTCAAAACAGTTCACTGGAAGCAGCTACTATAGACTGTGGTCCAGCACGCTCTGCTCCCCAGCATTACCACCTTCATCTGCAGAACACGTGCTGCCAGCACTTGGCTGAGACAGATATGGAAATACCTTTTCAATCCCGTGCCAGGCAGATTTGCTAGGGACACAGGTAGGAAAGGTTCAAGAGATGTAGCCCAAATACTAAAACTAAAGTAACACACAATTTCAGTAAAACTTATTTTTGAGATCTCATGAGGCCTCAGCATAGCATTATAAGGAAATTTATGTTTCTTATCAAAACTACTCATGAGCTAACAACAGCATACATAAGTGCTTTCATACAGTTGGGTCTGTCTTTGGTATAGCAGCCATTCAAAGCCCTGCTGACTCAGACATTTCTTGGCAACTCCACTATCCCTCAGATCAACTCTGCCTTTGGGGGAGACAAACTCCTACAGCATTAGAAACAACCTACTTAAGGTTTTCTGCTGTTATTGAATCCCTTGGCGTCTCAATTCCATTAACTCAGAAATTATAGCAACAGTAAAGTCCCCATTACATTTTTAATGTTCCCCACACAATTATACATAAGTTACCATGATTGTTTTCTTGGTGCAACAAAATTAATTAGACAGTGAGCAGTCTAATCAATTTTTGTACTTTTAGTGTGGTAGTAAGCCTAGCACTGGCTAGCAGGTGCACTGTTTTAATTTCTAAAGTAGCTGAGGTCCCAGAGGCAGCAGACACAGTGCACAATGCAATGTTTTCTGGCAGGAATACAAAGCACCTTCAAAAACTTTCTTACCCAAAAAGTAAGCAAGGTCTGATATTTCCAGTGACTGCTCTACGGTAACCTCTTGAGAGGCCAACCTGTCGTAGGCCTTTCCTCCCCCCTCCCCCCACGGTCCCCAGCCAAGGGCCAACCCATCACACCAACCACATGGTATTTTAAGTCTGGAATCATATTTGGTATTGCTCCACTGTTACGAAATGGCAATTGAAAGTAACTTTGGTGTGATAGTCCTTAACATGGACTGCAACTATTATTAGTAAAACTGATGATATGGTTATCTCTTCATTTTATTTTCTGGATGTTTTTCTCTAATTATTTACCTTGTTCTGACTAATGATCATCATCTTAGGCTTGCTTTCTGTATCTCAGTATCAGGCTTTCAGGCATTTTCTCTTGGTTTCCATTTCAGATGGAAAATTTCAGGCGCTTTTTTAAGTGCTTCAGAAAATTAAATAATAGTTGAGTCTTCTGTTTTGCTTTGCTTTCAAAGAATAAAGCTAATGAAAAGTAGGTCAAACTTAACCCTGTTTTCCCAAGCATTATTCTTGAAATTAGCACCTTGTATCTCTATTCTTCTCTTTGCACTGCAGTGTTTACAAGCTCTCTAAGCATGCATTCACATGCCAATTATGCCAAAACTGTCCAACACAGACATGAGAAATGAATCCCAAATTTGAGCAAGTAGCTCTTTAGGGAACAAGAAAGAAAGAAAGAAAGAAAGAAAGAAAGAAAGAAAGAAAGAAAGAAAGAAGGAAAACAACATTACCCAGATCCACACATTCGAATTTCTTTTTGGCTTATTTCCAGGCTACCTCTTAAGAATTGAATAGAGACTAACATAGAATACATATACAGAAGTTTATTGTTCCACTGCTTCTCAGAGAATTTAAAGCCAGAAAGAGCAATGCAACATGTGTAAGAGGACAATAGCCCCTTATAGCAAAGTTCTGCAATTTAACATGAAAAGTAGGTGTTCTGCTATGCTGACAAATGTAATCCTTGTTACAACAAGCAGTGCTACAAATCCCTTCTCGACACCAGCACTGGAGCAACTTCTAAGTACACTGCTGTGTGATTCGGTGTTTGCCTTCATCTTGCCCATAACCAGCGAGCTGGTGAATACAACCACAGGTCTCAGCTGTATCTGTTGCAAAAGTACAACCTGAAGAAGAGCCCTTCTCTTGCAGCTTTTGCAGTCTTATACAAGGTTCAGCTCACTCAGAAGCACTAAAAATGTAAGTAGACAAGGCAATAGAGGTCTTACCCACAGATGAGAAACTGAGGCACAGAGTAAGTAAATACATGAACTTTTGAGTGAGTAAATACATGCTGCCTATAGTACAGCATCAGTTTAGTGGTTTTTACTTTTTTGTTACCTTTTTCTTTTTAAAGAACTACTGCTTTGCTTAGGCTGCATTATGTAAGGAAACACTGACATTTCCATTTGGTAATTTTGGGTTTGGGTGCACGATTTGGCAGACAGAGCCACATGTCTCAGCTGCATCTATTGTGGCTCTTTGGTCAACAGCTGACCTTCCCTGACCACTTCCCTGAGCTATCAGAGATCCCAAAGGCACAGCTGCTTTCTAATGAATACCAATGCAAAGCCATTTCAGGATCCAAGCCTTGGAAACAGCCCTTCCCCATATTGCTATTAACCCTTTGAGATCCAGAAACCACATAGGGGCTTTGTGACTTTGATCTGCTCTGTATTTAGATTTCCCTCTAGCAAAGTCCCAAGCATGCATCCTCTTTCACCTCTCCATTGCTCCCTGTTATTTGATTTTCCACCTTGCAAGGCTTATATTAATGAGCCAGAAATTACAGCAACCCAAGACGAAAACCTATTTTTGACAGCACAGAACCGGGCTAATGCCTGAAAGCTATGCCACTACAGAAAGACCAGACTACACCAGCAGCCATAGTAAAATAACTCTTCTTTAGGAATAGAGGGGAGCTTGGAAACCAGCATCAAGGAACACACTTCACTGGGGAATGGGACATTCTGCTGGCACATGAGCACTAAGCAGTATAATGAATTGTTGTCCCCATAGAGAGGCCATGTGAGGTCCAGGGTTTGCTTGAAGAAACTGCCTGCTGCCCTGCAGAGGCAGCTCACGGCTAGATCTTCACTGTGGCTACAAGGAAACTGGAAGACAGCCTGAGCTTGGGGAAATGGTTGTCTTGGGCATCACAACCTCAGCAGATATCTGAATCCAGTTAGTAGCGTGGCTCTGTAACTCACCCCCTGTAAGATGATGTTTATATACTATACACAGATATTCTCTGCTCCACCCCTCCGCCCCCTCCCATAACTGAGCCAACATAGAGGACAGATTTGGAGCTGAAATTAAGTGTTGGTCTCAAAACTTGTCATAGCATCTTGATGAGGGTTGATACTCCAATTTTTTACAGTAAGTAAATGAAAGTGTGCCTTACCTCTGTATGGTTCAAAATGGGAGAAGCTGCAAAACAGCAAGTTAGAGAACTGCTACCCTAGCAGAAATCTCTAATGACATTTTCAGTCTGGTGATACAAGACAGAGCACAAATTGCTTAAGAATTTTGCCCCAAAGCATGAAGCAAGAAAGTGAGACTGCAAAAGTGAGAAAGTTTAAATAGGAGTCTGTAAACTCACTCCCCACAGTACAGAAACTTTGCATAACTAAGGCACTGGCTGCAGCCTGCATTGCTTTTCAGCTGTAGGTCACCAGTTTGAACCCAACTCAAGTGGTAGGGACAGAGCCATTGACATCTGGCAGATGTTGAGTGGCTCCTGTGACATGAGCTATCATGGACAGCCCAGAGCACAGCAGACAGCTAGAAGTATCTCCAAAATCTCAGTCATCTGCAGTAATTCCATCTTTGTCAAGCATAGTGCTGGACTGACATTGGGATGCTTTTACCCAGTCAGGATGAAGGTGCACTGAGAAAGAAGCTCACACTAAACCTGCAACACAAACAAACAAAGCTGGTCATCTGGCACAGGCTCCACATGGTGGATCCACATACAAAAATTCAGAAAAACTTTGCTGCAGAAGAGATCAAGATAATGGATTTTTACATAAATTGATTAGACACTCAAATAGCAGAACTAAGTAGCCAATATATGATAATTCTTACTAACATGGTTATTATTCAGCCTTATAGGATATTTTCTTTATTCGTGTCAACTGAGTTAGCTTTTATTTTCCATTCTAATTCTTTTTTTCCTTTATGAAATGTAATTACATTTCCACAAACGTCATGTCTACAGAGGGAGCATGCCAGAAAGCTATTAGAATAGTACTTGCCTTGCTGCGGTGCCAGATGCACTATGCATTGATTTTCTGAAGATCATGAGGTGTCTCATTTTGCCCAATTCTCCCCCTCCCAGTAAAGGCACATGTGTAGACATCAACACCACCAGTTTAAAAAGCTGTCAGTTCATAAGATCACCAAGTTTAGTTCACGTCCACCACAAGCAAGACGCAAGTCACCTACAGTATTAGGCATGACTAGAAAATAGGATTAAAAGCATGAGAACTACTACTTCCATAGCAGACTACTCAGACCTGCTGCAGTCATACAAAAGTCAGGGCTGCACAAATATTAGAGTTTTCCCATTCCTGGATTCCCGTGGAACAAATCCGGAATTTTGCCGTGCCTTTTTCATTACAATGTTTTCACTGTCTTCTATCACCTGCCACATTAGCAAGCTACCAGAAATGAAAGACTAAGTCATCTTAGGGTAAACTTTGTTATTCTTTATTAATGCTCTATAAATCAGTCTTGTTACAAATCAGGGAATGTTCATTAATCAATTCTCCAAAAATATTTTATTTGGCTAAGAGTGTCAAATCATTAAAGCAACAAAGAAAATTAAAACCATGTGCTAGAAATAGGTTCACAACTGCATGCTTACGTCAACAAAGACTCATAACTGCACAAACAATTACTATATATCATGTTAACTTTCATTAAAGAAAACTATGCTGAAAACCAGTAGTATGATCCTTATAAAACACACATGTTTTCTAATATATATGTGTATGCAGGACAGTATTTCATGCCTGCCAGCTTCCCATACATTAGAAAATATTGTCTGAAATCCCCATCTCTAGTAGTTTGCTCTATAGACAGAGCAATGTTACCCTCCTTTTAAATCAGACTATCTTGCTGAGTGACAGAGGACTAGGGATCAGGGGTGCCCAGACTTAACTCCTTACCCAGTTACTTAATCTTTGATCCAGATCATCAGTTAGTGTGAACTGATGTGTTCACTAAGATTACAGTTCCCTGTTTCTATACTACCTGGAATCAACCAGGGTCTGGTTTCCTTAACGTGAATTTAAGCAACTATCTACATTTAGAAGTCAGTTATAAAAAGCTGTGCCAAGAACACAACAGAAGTAAATCCTCCTGGAGAAAGAACAAGTTAAACCAGCAAATTAACATATGAGTTCCCTGTGCAAAATAACTCTGCTAATGAGAGAGCTATTTAGCTGGTGTCCTGTCATGCAAGCTCTTTCTAGAGCACTACAGAAGCATTTTAAAAAAATAAACCATCACATTTGTTACATGAAAAAGTCTAAAGCAGATCCGACTCAGAAGCTAGGGCAACAGAAGAACACAGTCACTTCCCTAGATGACAGCAAATTACATGAACCACATAAGCTTCAAATTCCAGCCTGGGCTGCTTTGTAGGTCAGTTTTCTTCTTTTTCCACATTTCTGCTTACCCATCTTTTTATTACAGCAGTTCCTAAAGGTCCTGAATGATAGCACACTCCTGCTGAACTAGGCTCATTAAAAAATAAATACAGCAAAATAAACATATTGAGATGATCTACAAGCAGTTAGCAATTAATACAGACAAGATAGGGAGAAACAGCTATATCATACTAATTTTGCTATACAGGTGGAAACACCAACATATCTGGCCCTCCTTTATCACATGCTTAATTCAAGGAAAACATATACCTGGAAAGAATCATGGAACCATAGAATAGGCTGAGTTGGAAGGGACCATGGAGGTAATCTAGAAGGTACTGAAAAAGGGCTAGATAAAAAATAACAACAACTAAAACATCAGTTGTATTTTAGGTAACAAAGCCCAACTAAGTAATCCACTTGGGGATCATCCATGCGACAGCAAGCTAGGATAACATCACTGGCCACTGAGGCGCACGCAGCCTGATCATACAGTGGTGCGATTTTGTGTGCTGTTTCTCTTGCTGGATACGTTCCAGTCAGAACTCTCGTCACTTCTACTATTTTCCAAACAGTAAACAGAAAAAATCACCCCTGGCCCTTAGGGCTATAGAGAACACATAAGCAAGCCCCCACAAAAAGGCTGAGAAGGCAGAGGGAAACAAATAGAGTGAGTCTTCCCAGATTATTACTTATAGAACATCTTCATGTTTCATCAGACAGTCTCTCAGGGCTGCTGGGGGCTGACCATTGTAGTGGAAACCCTGAGGGTGACTGTAACATGGGCAAAACTTCTGCCAAAGTGCAAGGCGTGGACATCCGCGCATTGCCTGAGCCTGTGTGCTGGCCTAGTTTTGCAAGTTTCTTGTATTTAAGCTTCTATGCACAAACGGTTATCAAATTGGTGGCTGGTTATTTCTGAAAGGAAAGCCTACCCTATATTTCTGAAAGGAAAGCCTACCCTATGGAGCTTGTAGTTTAAGTATTTTAAAAAAACATTATCTACAAACTCTAAAATGGTGCATTTACGAGCGCTTTTATACACATTGAAATGTGTAGAAAACAATAAATAGAGAAGAGGATAACTTAAGCCTTGTCATCGATGCAGTTTTAGCTCTGAACTTCAGCATCTGATGTTTATTAATCAGTTGTGGCCTGTCATGTTGGCAGAATCAAAAAATACTCTGCCAGGAATTTAATCAGAGATAAGCACCAACTGCATCTATAGAATAAACTCTAATTTTCTGCACAAATTTCAAGGTTGTGCAAAAACCTCTCACGATCTGCAGGACAACCTGTTTAGTGTTGGTGCAGGATTGAAAGCCCCGAACGTGCAATGAAAGCAAATGCCCACCCTCTTACAGGCCTGGTGCACATAGCAGCCATTTGCTGATGAGTTGCATTTATTCTGTGAAGTGTCCCATGAAATATGCCTTCAAAGCAGCAAAAAAATACCCTGAAAGAGGACAACCACTGTGAAAGCTACAGAACCTTCTTTGTGTCTTTGCTCTTCCCTGCAAACCAAGGTCTCAACCATGAACACACACAGCAGGGTAGAGGGAAGCCACGGTTATTTGCTAGCTCTTGTGGTCACCTCCCTCATTCACCTGGTTCTGTATCTGTACTCTGAAATTTCAGAGCCAAATCACCTGGAACTCTACCACACATCAGGCAGACTATTATGGCAGCAAGATCGTGGATTAGCATGCTTACAGGTGGTCAATACAAATCTCCTTCACAGGGGGTAAGAGGAAAAGTCTTTTCTGAAAGTTTCAAGATAAAATAAGAAGCTGGTTAAAAAAACAATTCTTATGTGGACTTCCCCTCCCTGTCTTTTCCACATTTTTTCTAAATTATCTAAAAAGGGGTAGGAAAGGAAACGGAGGAAAATTCCACAGTAAAAGAAAGAAAAAGCCAAATAACAGAATCTCCAAGGGATGCTAAAAAGCAGTCTATGCATATGCAGCCTACAGAGTTTGAGCTTTCTAGCTGTTTCAGCTTGTTCACTGAGAGAGCTGCCATCTGTGCAATTTTCTCCACGCACTTCAAGCACATACTGGGACTAGAGATGTTGAACTTTACTTTCCCCCCTCCCCTCATGGAAAATTGGATTTTTAATTAGAGGAAAATGTCTACTTTTCTTGAACGTAGTAATTACATTTTTCCCCTAGTCACAAAGCTCGTTTGGGAAAGTTTTACCTGAATGTTTGTGTTTGCTCAAACTGGGGCTGGGGCGGGAGAAGGAGATAAGTGAAGGCAAGAAGGAAGTTTTTTCTACGTTTATGTTTTGGAATAAAGGGCTGGATTTCCTGAAAACGTTAAGATAAGGAGTGTGGTAAAGTCTGCAAATTACACTGAAAAATTAAATAAAACACACGAGTATGTTAATATTCGGTGAAGACTTCCCTCCCCGAGGAAGGGGTTGGTCCATGGGATAAGCCAGCTTATTCTTCTCCTCCCTGAACTCAGATGTAATTCTGCAGCTGACTTAACAAGACCACTTCTGTGCTGAATTGCTGGACGCTATCTACTACAGACCTTCACTAATTTCATATTTATCCATATGACCCTTCCTGAAAGCAGCCTCAGTCACAAACTGAGCCTTCAGTTTAAAACCAAAATCACCAAGTGCTTTAAATCCAGAAGCAAGAAGCCCAGCTCAACTCCACTACTGCAAAAAGTAACCACTTCACAGACTTCAATGACAGCAAAACCAGTCCCTCCAATGCTACGTATGGTTGTATACACAACAAAGATGGGAATAAAAGGTTCAGTCCAGACCACTTAACCAACAAACCTTGTCTGTACCCAGCTTTTACCAAAGGATAAAGTACTACAAATACAATAAGGGCAAAAGGAGCTTGTTGCTGAAAACAAAGTTACTTACAGGTTGGGCTTGCTTCGCTGTAAACCAGGGCCAGTGCAGGTTTGCAAAATACAGAGGCAACTTTCATCTGTTACTTTATATCTGAGGAGAACCTGTCCCAGTGGCAACCATTTAATGTTCCCAGGTATCAGTCTTGTGTCCAGGACTAACCCCTGTTCACAGATTAACCAAATCTCTCTTTAACAGAGAATTCCATTAGTAGGGCTTTTATTAATGTTCTTCTTACACAGCTCCCAAAACTTTCTGCATATGTTCCACCACAGCTAATGAATATGTTTCGGTACGGAGACATTGCAGATGTGGTCAGGGCATAATGAGCCATAAGAGGTAAAAGAGAGGTGGTAGCTAGGAGAAAGAAGAGAGGGAATTCAAGAAATTCAGAATGTGAGCCAAAGACTGATTGAATCCAGCAGGCTTAGGATAAAACTTATGCTAAGGTTAGATGTGTATCTTTGCACACTACAAGTAAAAGGGGCAGAACTGACCCTTTCTTCCTTCTTTATACTGAGAGGAGAGGGGACATGGGAAAAACAGGATTACGTGCAAGCAAGCATATACGGAAGAGCTCTTGAAAGATGTTTGAGGGACGGGGTCATGATAGAAAGAAAAACAGCATGATAGAAAGAACTGACAAAGAGCTGAAACTACATCCCTGCATCCCAACTCAAACCCCAGGGGGAAAGGAGACAGACTGGCCCCTCCTAAGCTGTTTACTTATCAGTAAATTTAATGAAATAATCTTCCGCTGCTAGCCCTTCCAAGTACCAGTTCTAGAGAACCTATCCTGAGCTTGCAGCAATGTTTGTGTGCCATTCCTGCCCACCACCACCATCCCAAAAGGGGAAAATCTGGAAAGAAGCTTTAAATAAGGCTTAAAAGTATGGCAGCCTAGGAGTACTTAGGAAACATTCTTTTCCTTGACTCCAGGAAAAACTTTTATAACAATAGTCATTGCTAGCATTCTGTGTTTTAGCAAAAAAGTTAACATTAACAATGAAAAAACTAGGGTTTTGAAAGTTTTTCAATAAACTGCACTTAATTTTAAAGGAAAAAAATGGCCACAGACTATATTATCAGGAAAAATGTCCCCCCTATTAAAAAGAATGCTTTGTTCAGGCAGAAAAACTCCTCGGAAATTAGTGAGTTGTATCTGACCTGCTCCACTGGGCACACGGCTAAATCTTACCCATTCCATTTCCACCTGCACATGAGCTTTGCTTCCTCTTTCACACCCACCCCTCAGATGTGGAAATAATAAAGGAGAAATGAGACACCGCTTTTGTTTTCTAAACCATACCAGCTTCTTCTGGATTTATTGTCAAGATCTATTTTCTGGCAGGGATAACAAGAAAGGTCAAACTGGAACAGAGCTGCAGGTGTGCAGCTACAATCCACACCACTGCTTTGCGTGGTGATGAATGAAAACATGGAGTTCTTTAAAACTCTGACCAACAATTCAGAAGCTCTTTTATCTCTCCTTAAGGGACATTGGAGGGGAGCTGCTCAGCTGCTGCTCTATCAGATACAGTTAATCCTGCTGACTTCTGGGCTGGGAAGCTCTATATTACAGCTGATCTGTATACCTGGTCTTTTCTCCTTTAGTTTTCATGCATCTTTGCATATGGTGTTCGAAAAGCAAATAAGAACAAACTAATCCAAAATCAAAACCAAGTCAACACTGAAAGAAGACTAGAATAAAGTTTTGATATTTACATTGTTACAAGAATACAGAGAAGCTCTTTATGTGAAGGGAATGCTCAACAACAAAAACAGTGCAAGTGCTGTGAGGCACACAGTAACATTGACACTTTCACTAAATAAAGACACTGATTTAAGACTTACACTTTTTTTTTTTTTTTAAATCACGCATTCAAGCTGATGTCTCACTTTAGGCCTTACAGATCCCATTTGTGAGTGGAGCAGAACCTGCTCCACTTGAGGGAGGAAGGACCTGAAAACACAACAAGAAGGTAGGACACAACTCTGCTTGCATTGCACGGAGGACAGTAGACATATAAGAAAACCTGGTATCATCCGATTCATTTTGTAACCACAGAAATGTATCTTTCCTTTCCACTGTTGCCTCTCAATGTCACACTACACAAAGGTCCTTGAAACAACTTCATTCCCAACAGTTTCCACTTAGGACACAAAACAAGCGACTGTATCACAAGAATTCAGCTTTTGGGAGGGGAAAGAAAACACTCCTCAGCTCTCCCAGAGAGTAATGGAACTTCTCTTGCCACATTCTTGAGCTGGTGAATGGGACTGAACACTTCAGGAAACGCAGGCTATTTTATTTATTTACTTCAACAGGAACACAAGTCAGAAAATTCAGCTGTCTTTGTGTCTGCCTCAAAAGCCTTAAACTCAGATGGAAAGCAACCAAGGGCACATCTGTACTGCTGGTGCACTCAATATTGAGCTGGTTCTGCCCATACCCAAGCTAGAAACTGGAGCAAGGTCACCACAGCTGCTTTTCAGGAGCATCAGCAGCCCCATGATGACAGGCAAACAACGAGGTTTTGCCACTGACCTTGAGCTGACAATAATTATGGCTGCTCACCTAACAGACTGACTGTTGTCTTTTACCACTGAAGTGATTAGGTCTAGTACCTCAAAAAGCAAGTAATCTCTAAACAGCTTGGTAGCTCAACACCTATTGATGAGGAGGACATCCAAGTCTCTTTTGCAAATCTTACCCAACATCTTGAGTTCACGCTCCAGCTCTGGAAAATCCTGCCCCTAAATCAAAATTGCATCCTGGAAATACTCCAAGTAGGTGTACTTCAAGCTTCTTTGTAGAAAAGTCAGCCCGTAAGCATAAACAGGCTGGCTCTACCCCAACTCTTACACCAGTGACTTCAACACAACTACATGTAGCATTATCCAAAATACATAGTAAATATATAAATACACAGACTGGACTGTGCTGTGCCTTTGTTACAAGTCCTACAATCATAGCAATTTTGTGAGTATTAGAAGTATGCTTTTAAGAGCCTCTAGATTCCAGCACTCATCACTATGGTCTAAGCATTTTGTCTCTTAGTGATTTAAATAGCGCTTGTTCCTGAAGCATTAATGTCCTCAGAAGCTACCACACCTTTTTTTGGGTAGGGAACTGAGGCACAGAATTGTGATTTGTCCAAGGTCATATAAAAAGATAGGAATAGTGGAAATTTATGTCATGGTCAACATCTGGTGTGGATTATTTACAAATAAATTGGCTCTTAAAAAAAAGTTTTAAAGTTTGTTTACAAAGTTGCTTCATGTTGTTTCCACTATTTTATTAAAAGCACATGGAGTCATGCTTCCAAACAGCAGCATTAAAAATAGACTAGGATTCACGGTGGATGAAATTCAAGCTTTGGTTTTGATAAGCATCCAGAAGTTAGAATTAGCCAAACTTCTCTGGTCAGCCAAGAATTTATAGTAAAACATTTATTATGGAACGCCAGAATACAAGAAACCTGAACCAAAGTAAGCCATAATCTCCCAGCCAAATCCATCCACCATATAGAGATGGCACGGGCTGCCAAGGCTCAACATACAGGACACCCCTGTCACAGGATTGTGTCGTGGTTTATAAAGCCACGGGGACAGTTTTTGCTAAACACCTGGTGGGCTGAGGCAGGGACAGGGAGGGTTTCACTTACCAGTTAGGGTCACGGGCAAGAAACCGACACGACTGGTGAAGAACAAGAAAAACAAATGAATTTATTAACTATTTACAACAAGAAGCAGGATATTGAAGGAGAGAAAACACATCTTAAAAAAAGGCACTTCTCCCCCAACCCCTCCCTTCATCCCAAAGCCCAAAGGCTTTGTTCTGTACCTTCTCCCCCCCTCAGTGGCGCAGGGGGCAGGGAGTGGGGGTATGCAGTCAGTCTGCCATTCTTTCCTCCTCACAGCCTCTCCCAGTTGCCATGTGGAGTTTCTAACAGGGCTTCAGTCCCCTGACAACTCCCCCGACTCCAGCGTGGGGCTTCTAGTTCCAGCGTGGGGTCCTCCAAGGCTGCTTCTTTTCTTCACCACGTGGCAAGGGAAATGCTGAGAACGTTCTCTTCCATGATTCCGACTCAGTACCTGAGTGGCCGTCTCTTTCAGCATCCCTCTTCTCTTTTCTCTGCCACCGAAGGTCTTCATTAGCCCCCAGGAAAACGAACTCCCGGGCAAGCCATCGCGGAGGCTTGGACTACGGCAGGTCGGTTCGCAGAAGCCAAGCAGGCGGATGGATGGCTGGACCAGCCCACCCGAGCCATGCCACGCCTGGGGCCATGCCAGCCCATTGTTCCATGCCCCCCCTTAAATATGTTATTCTCAGAGGCACCGATTGGCTCAGCCCTGGCCTGGGGCAGGTGCATCCTGAGTGGGACACTGCCTTCCAAGCAGTTTCTTACAAAAAGGCTAGGTGATCGTGCCCTTCCCCCCCTCCCTTTACCAAACTCTTGGGGGAAAGGGTGGTGACTCGTTAAGAGTCATTTTAAAAAGAAGCCACCACTTTAACCCCTCCCTTGCCACCAGACAAAACCGTAACAGAGTGACAGGAAATCATCAGCTACATACATTGGAAGCTGAAAAGGAGAACAGCATCCATTTCAATAAAGGGAGATGGATGAGAAGCTGTCCTTGACAGGAACTCCAGCTTCCATGGATTGCTGTCAGCCTTTATCCACTGTTGCCCTTCAGACCTGACTTCTTTGCACTGTCTTCATGGACCAAGCCTAGTGACCCTACACTGAATAAACTATTGGCTTGTTGAAATCAGTGTCAGCGCTGCTGACAGCATCACAGCAACCATAATCCATTTGGACACTAAGAGTTTTGTAAACTTGTACAGAACAGTACATTACTGGTATCTTGCCACCAAAAGGCAGGAAGGAGAATGAAAAATGTCTAAATAGTTTGATCTGAAGAATTTAAAGATCAAGTGTGCTTTATTACAGACCAGTTGTTTGCACCGAAACCAGTTTGCCTGACGTAAGATTTACATCTGGTAATGACATCTCCTGAAAATGGCTACAATAAAATGTTTTCTAAAAACCCCCAAAATTGGTTGAATGAGAATACCCTGGGACTGGCAAAAATGCACTGTGTCCTAAATCAAAACAGAACTATGAGCCTAAATAAGGAGATGTGGTTAGTGGCTGTTTGCTCATCCCCACTTTGTTGGCTCCTCTCAGCTTACAGGTTATTAAAGAGAAGAGCTTGCCTCTCCTCCTGCAGCCAGGAGCACAGCAGCAGTCTTGTGCAGATTCAGAGAAGTCGCTGCTAGGTTCTCCCAACAGCAGATCCCATATACCTTGCCCACAGTGCCAGAGTGCACAGGAACATGAGACAGGGCAGATGAGGGTGTCAGGTAAGGATATGGCTTTTATACTTGCACTAAATTTTACCTGTGAAGTAATCTAGCCTGTGGATATGTCAGAGGAAGAGCTGAAAAACTATTAGCCTACCAAGGAGTGATTTCTGAGGTGTCTGGCTCTTTATCTTCTATTCATTGCATAGGTAAAACAAAACAAAACACCAAAAAAACCCACTGCTTACCCTAGATTAAGTTATATATTGTCACCTGAAGACACTAGCCAGGCTACAGAAGGTATAAAGGAGTACATCCAGTATTTAGGAATTCATTAAAAATTGCAGATTAAAAGAACAAGAGCACATCAAAAATAATAGAGCTCCAGCCACATGATATCTGCCAAAACCAGAACTCCACAGGAAGGAGAACATAACTGGAGAGCTTTTCTGAGCATGAATGGGTGACCTTTGCACAACTACATGGACAGGATGCTTGCACTTTGATTTTTCATTTGATTTTTAAACAGACAGCAAAGGTCAGATGTGCAAATATTGACTTAGAACATAGGTAAAACATAACTCAAACCTTGCCATGTGCAATTTCTGGAGAAGACTACCTGTCAGCCCATCTGTAAGAAATATGTGAATTTACTTTGGAACCACAAGCCTCTGTTCATAGACCTGGTACTAAGACGTACTGTAACAGCTTGCTGTCTTTTCAGGACTCCAGCTAACATTTAATCCTGACAGGCTTCTGCAAACCTGGAAACGGTCGGACCTGTTTCTGTCACAGCATGGAAGGATTACTGCAATTCTTTCCCCTGAGTCTTATTATTTTTACAGAAATTTCAGTTCACCCAAAATAAAGCTGAAGATTTTACTGTGAGCTGAATATCTGGCACTTTAAAGAACAAGGAAGACTCACCCACAGCAAAATCAAAATACTGATGCCAGACTTCAGCCAGATACTGTTCTGAAATGTCTTATCAACAGGGAAAGAAACTCTTATAATCACCCTCCCTCGTTACTCTATACACTCAGATGAACTAGGAGGCAGGTCTAACACCAATACCCAAGATACACATTACTGAGATGTTCTATACCTGGCCCCGTCTCTCCTTCTGTGACTCAATACCCATTTTTTCTCCATCATCACCATCCATATCATGGCAAATCTTGCTGTTTCCATCTACTGTACAGGTTTTCTATCTGCTGCAGCTCCTGCTTTACCAGATTGTGGCCAAACCCATACCAGTTTGTGCACCAAGTGATCAAACTCATGTAAATCAGCATCGCTCGGAGGAGTCAGAGGGCAGTGGCACCCGTTGAAGTTGAGGCCATTTGTTTGCAAAAGGGACTTGCTGGCAAAACAGGGCCAGGCTTTGAGTTTCAAGTTTTAAAAAGTGTTAAGTTACAGTAATTTTTAAAAAAGCTAATCCCCGCCTCAGATGATCTGTGATCTCATGAGCAAGCAGATCTGTTCAATACAGTAAGGATATGGAGAAATGATTTTTCCTTCACCTGCTCTTATGCCTCACCACAAAGGTACAGATGTCCCCACAGTTCTCAAGGCCTGCAGCACAAAAATCAAAGAAGAAGGGAAATTAAAGCTCTGTTTATGACGAGTTTAGATTTGTTATAGAAGTTGGTTCCGTCCACCTGGCATCATTTAAGCAAACAGGGGAGTAGCTCTCATTGAAAAATAATGGGCTTGAGTCTGCCCTCAGCTACAATGGATTTACACTGTTAAAACTCCGAACAGACCTACAGGATATATATGTGTTTTGCCAAGGCAAAAATCATAAGCAAAAATATCAGACCAGCTGACATAAATTAGCATAGCTCCATTGACATCGTTTGCATAAACTACAAGTTTTGCAATAGAAAAAAAAGCAAATTATAATACTAGTTATAGTAGACAATATTGAAGTTTCAATTAGCATATTATCCTAAATCATTGGTAACAACAGTTCGGATGCTTTCAGTTCTATGTTTTTCTTTTAAGAGCACATAAATTCCCACAGCTAGCCATGGCTAATTTGAAAAATAACAACCCCATAAAACATGCATGCAATAAAAAAAAATTATAATTTAATTCAGATATTTAATATATAATTCAGATATTTTTTTTAATCAGAACGGAACTCTGAAGTGGTGTATGGGAAGTTCAGCTTTTGATATGTTTCCTAAAGACTACAACACATGATGTTGGAGAAGGCTTGGCCAAGTCTTTACTCAACGGCTGCAAATGCCCCTTCCCAAATGATCAAGTTAGCATGAAACAAAGGACCACTTTGTTCAGATGTGCTCAAAAGGTGTCCATGGACAAGACCTTTGGCTGGTGTCACCCAGGAGAAGTTTTGAATTAATTCACACAAGATGAGAATTTAATTCAAAAGATTGGCCATCATTTCACTGTTGGTTTTATTCTCTTTTACTGAAATCTGACCCAGAATTTGGCATTTTCTTTTACCAATGAACCTCCTGTTACACCATGCTGTTGGACTGGGAGGAATTTTGTAGCCTCCCCAAAGGCACTGGTAACATCACACTCTCTGCAGACATGTAACTCCAGGGTCTGGGGGACAGCCAGCGTCCCAACGTTTGACTCTTTAATCTCAAGATGAGACATGGCCGATTAGCTCTCACCCTTGTCAGCGCTACTCCTGCTCAGACACGACTGATCTGCCTGCTGGACTGCAGATGTAAACTCATTAAGCTAAAAGGAAACCTAACTTTCATTCTGATCAAGCCAACTGTAAATAAAATATTCATGTTTTATGATGACTCTTCCTTCCAATCTTACAGGAGACAAGATCTGAATATGTAGTATTTGGCCACTAAACCCTGAAATAAAGCTGAGGCAGTCTGGCAAAGTTGTGATGCTGAAAACTAGGACAGGGAAATGCAGATTCTTACCAAGGTATGAACACAAAGGCTCCAGCTCTGCATTGGCTTCCTTCCTCACTCCCCACAGACAGGGAAGAAGCTGATCACATAGTGGTCTGGATAGACAGTCACAGAAAACACAGAGCACTGCAGTATCTATAAAAAGACATTAATTTGGTCAAGAAAAGCCAATAGAGTCTATCCTCAGAACTGACCCTCAGTGCCTAAGAGAGCTAACATGGGAGAAGTTATGATGGAAAAGCCAGTGTATCAGCTCTGTCACAATTTCCATCAAAAATGGAATTTCCATTCCAAGTCACTTTTTACTGAGAAGTTTTATTTTTGATTATTTAAAAACTATTCCTGTTCTGTACTGGGACAAATCCACAGCAATTTTAAGCATATGTAGAAAAGGAAGAGGGAAAATGGAAAAGGTCCCCTACCCATTCTAACCCGCTTATCTCGGTGTTTATTTCGGTGAGAGAAACTAAACACAAGTGAATGCAGAACCCTGTGTTAACAGACAGGGTTTGTTCCTGAAGTTGTTGCACAGCTTGGAGGAGTGAACCTTATAGTCCCTAGTCTGGCACAAGAAGGTAACAACACTAGATAAAGTTGGTTTGTCTCCAAAAGTGCTCAGCCAAGATGTTTGGTACTGGTCTAGGAATTTAAACCACACAACTTCCATTGAACTTAATGAGTAGAGCACAGCTTAAACAAAAAAAACAAACATAAAACCAACAAGAAAAACCAAGCCATTGAATCTCAAGGAGGCATAGCAGAGAATAAGCAATGCAAAAAAACTTTTTAAATGTTGAAATGGACTGTATACAGAGAGATCAGGTTTCATATTTTCTGTACAAAAAATAAACTGGAATTAGAACTAGTGGAAAATCATAAAATGCTTTAAGTGACAGACTTATCTTTTCTTTAAATGTGATT
>WKFP01014071.1:523783-557589 GCA_011057875.1 Pterocles orientalis | reverse complement strand
AAAAAAAAAAGAGGAAGACCAACCTGAGGGCAGGGGTGAAAAAAAAGGAAAGCCATACAACTGCAGTAATAAAAGAAAATACTCACTTTTCCTATGTCAATTAAAAAAAGATAATATCTTTTCAAAAAGCAATCTCTAATTTAGAAGAAAAAAAGTCATTTTTCAAAACACAGCCTACACAAAACCAGCAGTCTTTGCTTATTTCTAAAAATGAGGTCACGGCTCAATGTGTTCACCTTTTAAAACCCTTCCAATAAAGAAACACTAATTTGGGGTGACTGTAGGACCATCATTTATTGAACCAAGATCACATCAAATTTCTTACGCTGATAGAAGTTTGGCAGATACAAGGATAAAGCTTTTGGGGGCAAACCCCCACCTGGAATAAATGGATTTGTCTGCACTGCAGAGCTCTGGTGATCTCAAACAGCTGACGGTCCGGCCCTTTGTGATTCAAACTATTGTTATAACTCAGCCCAGTCAGTTCATGCCCCAGCTTGCTCTGACACCCCATAAACTTGAGCATTTCAAAGGAGCAGTACACAATGACCTTACCAGGTTGTCTACTGTCTCTGATTACCCTGTGCTAATCCACAGATGTTCCTCATCAAAAAAGTAAAGAAATAAGCCCTACTAACAGCAGCCTGAAAACCTAACATGAATTTTTCGCTCTCTACTTTGCATATTTGAATACCGATTTGCTTATCTCCCAGACAATGCTAATTATAAAGTTATTAACTCCTCTGTGAACTTCATTCACACTATAACCTGGTTTTGTTACCTGTTGACATGCAAAAGCATGAGGAATACTTGATGTAAGAGGTGGAATATTCAGCACAGAAAACATTATTACTGGAATACATAATTATCCACAATTTCTCATCAGCTGAAAAATCATACTGAATTTGGAAAACTGTTAGGTTTGTGCTTCAGCGAAACAGTTTAACAGCTACATTTATTCAGGGGTGATGCATCCCAACAAAGAGGAAGGCAGGCAAAAATGCCAGGAGGCCTGCATGGATGAACAAGGAACTCCCGAGCAAACTCAAACAAAAAAAGGAAGCCTACAGAGGGTGGAAGCAAGGACAAGTAGACTGGAACGAATACAGAGAAAGTGTTCGAGAAGCCAGAGATCAGGTTAGAAAAGCTAAAGCCCTAATAGAGTTAAATATGACCAAGGATGTTAAGGCTATCAGGAACGACTTCTATAGGTATGTCAGAGATAAAAGGAGGACTAGGGAAACTGTGGGCCCCCTTCAGAAGAAACTGGGAGACCCAGTGACCCAGGATATAGAGAAGGCTGAGGTACTTAATGAGTTCTTTACCTCAGTCTTCACTGGCAAGAGCTCAAGCCGCACTGCCCAAGTTGCAGAAGGCAAAGGCAGTGACTGGGAGAAGGAAGAACCACCAGCTGTAGGAGAAGATCAGGTTCGAGACCATTTAAAGAACCTGAAGGTGCACAAGTCCATGGGAGCTGATGAGATACATCCTCGGGTCCTGAAGGAACTGGCAGATGAGGTTGCCAAACCACTATCCATCATATTCGAGAGGTCATGGCGCTCTGGGGAAGTTCCCGCACACTGGAAAAGGGGAAACATAACCCCCATTTTTAAAAAAGAAAATAAGGAAGACCCGAGAAACTACAGGCCGGTCAGTCTCACCTCTGTGCCTGGCAAGATCATGGAGGAAATCCTCCTTGAATCTATGCTAAGGCACATGGAAAACAAGCAGGTGATTGATGACAACCAACACGGCTTTAACAAGGGAAAATCGTGCATGACAAATTTGGTGGCCTTCTATGACAGAGCCACAGCACTGGTGGATAAAGGAAGAGCAACTGTCATCATCTACCTAGACTTGTGCAAAGCCTTTGACACAGTCCCCCATGACATCCTTGTCTCTAAGTTGGAGGGACATGGATATGACAGAAGGACCACTCGCTGGATAAGGAACTGGCTAGATGGCCTCACTCAAAGAGTGGTGGTCAATGGCTCAATGTCCAAGTGCAGACCAGTGACAAGTGGTGTTCCGCAGGGGTCAGTACTGGCACCAGTGTTGTTTAACATCTTTGTTGGAGACATGGACAGTGGGATGGAGTGCACCCTCAGCAAGTTTGCCGATGACACCAAGCTGTCTGGTGTGGTGGACACGCTGGAGGGAAGGGATGCCATCCAGAGGGACTTTGACAGGCTGGAGAGGTGGGCCCATGCAAACCTCATGAAATTTAACAAGGCCAAGTGCAAAGTCCTGCAGGTGGGTCGAGGCAATCCAAAGCACAAATACAGGCTGGGTGGAGAATGGCTTGAGAGCAGCTCTGAGGAGAAGGACTTGGGGGTATCGGTGGATGAGAAGCTCAACATGAGCTGGCAGTGTGCACTTGCAGCCCAGAAAGCGAACTGTGTCCTGGGCTGCATCAAGAGAAGCATTAGCAGCAGGTCAAAGGAGGTGATTCTCCCCCTCTACTCTGCTCTCGTGAGACCCCACCTGGAGAACTGTGTTCAGATGTGGGGCCCCCAGCATAAAAAATGACATGGACCTGTTGGAGAGAGTCCAGAGGAGAGCCACAAAACTGGTCAGAGGGCTGGAGCACCTCCCCTGTGAGGACAGGCTGAGAGAGTTGGGGTTGTTCAGCCTGGAGAAACGAAGGCTCTGAGTAGATCTAATAGCAGCCTTCCAGTACCTGAAGGAGGACTACAGGAGGGACGGGGAGGCACTCTTTATCAGGGAGTGTAGTGAGAGGACGAGGGGTAACGGGTATAAGCTGAAAGAGGGTAGATTTAGATTAGATATTGGGAAGAAATTTTTCCCTGTGAGGGTGGCGAGACACTGGCACAGGTTGCCCAGAGAAGCTGTGGATGCCCCATCCCTGGAGGTGTTCAAGGCCAGGCTGGATGAGGCTTTGAGCAACCTGGTCTAGTGGAGGGTGTCCCTACCCCTGGCAGGGGGGTTGGAACCTGGTGATCTTTAAGGTCCTTTCCAACCCAAACCATTCTATGATTCACAACTCTGCTTATCTAGCTCCCTGTAAATAAGATTAAATAAGTGAACTGATGCTATTCTATCAACAGAAAAGCTTGCACACCAATAATTTTGTCTCTTTAAAACCACAAAAACCAGGGTGGTGGTCCTCTTCCAACATGTGACAGGGAAACTGTTATTTTCAATATACACACAAAGATGTCAAAAAGCTAACACTGCAGATACAACAAACTTGGCAGAAGAACCTCTTAACTGGAGGATGGATCAGCCAGCAGACAGCATCTGCTGCTTCTTGGAGAAGACTCAGATCTGCATGAGAGTTGTCATTGCTGCTGGCAACAACCACCTGTTTTATTTTTTGGGAATCAGGGAAAACAGAACAGCCTTTCTGAAGAACAAGTCTAACACAAATCTTGCTCAAGTTAACAGAAATGCTTCCTGTTAATTTCTGTGAGCTTTAGATCAATTCCTGTGTTTGGCAACTGAAATAATGCTTGTGCACCGGAGATAGGAGTAGCTGGAAATACATCCAGTAACAGCACAGTCCTCTGCTAGTGCAGTCAAAAGTATTGTTGTGAGAAAGCATGTGTTCAGAAAGAGACAGAAACCAAGTTTTGCATTATTTCTCTTTATTAATAGCAATACTTTTAGTAATATGCTCTCAAGTATACCAAAAAAAATTATAGCTGTTTTCACTTTGCTCACCTAAAGCCACAGATAGAGGGCACAACACACAAATCCAAGCAACTAAATTACTAATAAATGCTAGTCTCTGTGGTACTTGTGGAATGAAAGCGCTATTACCGCAGAAGTTTGATTTTGTATAAGCATATGGCACCTGATGGCTCAGAAGTCCGAAGATCTTGGGGAACTAGCTACAGGGTACGTCTTCCTATTCCATGCCTCCAACATACACACGTGCAAATTTGTAGCAGCTGAAGACGACACACAGCTCAAACTGTTTTACCTGTGATGAGAAAATATCTTGGCATCAGACATCACAGACTATTCTAGGGCTTTGCCAGAGCTACTGACTTGTGCGCAAAGTAGTCAAATGCTGCTATGACACAAAGCAATGCAAAAGCCAAAAAAAAAAAAAAATGCGTCTTTGCTTGTACAATTCAACCATGTGGAATAACTCACATACAGTTAAATATTACAGGACAACCTTTCACACCAGTTCAATTCTATTTTCATATGGTATCTCAAACATTACCTCAAACACCTGGATATCTTACTGCATTTCACTGAACTAGAAAAACTATTCAAACTTAAATCATCTTAGCATACCTCCATCCACAATGGAGGCAAGGAACAAGCAGGAAGAAATTCAGCATGCTTCTGCTTTAATTGCACAGATACTGACACAACGTGTTGCTCTCTTGCAGCACAACAGAGGGAGAAAAAAAATAAAACTCAGCAGCTAAGAGTTACTGTACATATTGTAATTAAGGATATCTATGGTTCAAGAGGGAAGTAAAACAGATATAGACAACAGATACAGTAGTAAGTATCCTTTCCATTGTAAAACACAATTAGGCAGAGAAGTAACGATAAGAATCTGAGGAACACAAACATTAGTACTTGGCCACAGGGACATGCAATTAAATGAATCAGTCGCAGGCACATGAATGCACTGGACAGGGCAACAACTGGATCCAGCTCCTAAGACTACTACTTCATGCTTTCCTGGTCCAACAGCATTAATCTACTGTAGTTAGAGTTCTTTTCAAGAAGGATATTTCCCTCACGCAGTAAAATAAAATAGTTTTCTATTTGTTTAAAGAAACACACTGCAAAAAATTAAATGCAACTTGCTAGAAGTAGTATGTTGATGCATTAGAAATACAGCTGGCAGCTACTGGGCATTACTGGCAAAGGTATTAGCTGACATCACTGACAACCAACCCAACAGTTCTCTGGTGTCCCAAATTCCTGAGCCATTTCATAATTAGAGTACAATACACCTCTGTTCCTCCTCCCTCCCAGGCCTCCTCTGGAAAACCCCGACAAGCCATCAGAGTCCAAAGGACACTCCACAGACCATGGGACATTGGGATGACTGCCCACTGGGATGTGAACCTGGGATTTCAGTCAGCTATACTGTTTCAGAAAAGTCTGGCTAAACAAACTGACACAATACTCTCACTCGTATAAATGACCCCACTGCAAGTTCAGACATTCATTTCAGCTGTTTGAGTACTGCATGCACCAATTTTTTGCAAGGCGGGGAGGTTTGGGGGGTTGTGGAATCATGGTAAAGTAATAAAGCTCTCTAATGGGGTTTTGCTGGATGGAACTGAAATGCAAAATTTCCTGTTTATTTTTTGTAAATGAATGAAAAGAAAAAGTTTTACCAGCTAGCCTGACACACTGAACTTTTGCAAAACTTTGAAGAGAACACTGACAAATTGTATTTCAACTTGGAGGGGAGGTAGGAAAAAAAGGCCAGAGTTAATGACTTCCCCAAATCTTTTGCAAAATGGTTTCTTTGTGGTTTGTTTGGGTGTCTTTTTTTGTTTGGTTTGGTGTTTGTTTTTTTTTTTTTTTTAGTTCTAAAATGTTTCTTGTCAATCCTCCTCTTTCACTTAAGGGGCGTTTCAAAAATTTTATTTATTTTCTAACCTGATTTACCAAGAGCTGATGATTGGTTTCTGAGCCTGGCAAATTTTAGTAAGGCAATTCAGTGGTGAACTCGGATCTTTCTCTGGTATGCAAACATATGTGTGCATGTGAAGTTTTCACATATAGGTACATTACTTTACATATACAAATCATTAAAAAACTGTAACTTTTAAGTCCACAATCTTAGCCTGATGATGCCACCCTAGTTCCTATTAAATAGTAGAAGACATACACAGAAGGCTGCAGAAATCAGAAGACCTAAGCAACTCCTACCAAGTTGTAAATCTGAAATCCTCCGCTGTCACTACAGAGGCTCCTATCGATCTTGGAGCACCTGGTAGGAAACAGGGCATATTGTACAGGACATATTCCTCAATGCACTGCACGGCCTCTCTGTCAACAGAGCCAAAATACAGAATGCACCATTTCTTCCCCAGCAGTTATCACTCAGGGTGCAGAAAGAGTGAATGTTTCTATTGGGTGACCAGGGGAAAAAAAGCTCAGCTTGGTTGTGTCAAATGTAAACTTTGGGGTTTACAGACAAAGAAAAAAATAATTCCTGATCCACCCAAAATGTTAGATTCCAAAAGATATTTGCTTTAAACCTTAAATTTTGCATTTGACAAAACTAAGTTTTCCAAAGGAATGAGTCTCTAACCTTTAACACTTCCCTTCTGTGTAGTTAGGTCCCTTTATATGCTCAAAATCTGGTATAGGAATGAAAAAGCCAAAAGTTCTATGCAGGGAAAACCTGTACTAGACATTTAAAATGTCCAAAACCATAGATATAGTGGTAAAGCACTGAAAGAAAGTTTCGACCTCTCTTCCATCCACATAGTGCTCTTAGCCAAAATTATTTACCAGCTCATCCCAACCTTCATAAAACACATTTATTTCAGCAAGTCTGCTATTCTCTTGAAGTAACTGCTTAGTTCAAGAAGCACTTCAACTGACACTGAAAAACACATCATGGCTCAAACCCAGGATGGAAAAACCTTCATTTTCCTAAAATGAAAAGTAAAGCTCCATAAAGAGCAATACTGCTGCTTGCCTACAAAGCATGCCATTTTCTTCCAAGACAATCGGGTAGAGCAGTAGCCTGGGGTTAAAGATCAGGCTAAATTATTACAGCACTGGGAGGACAGAAGAAAACCACTGGTGCTGTATTTGCAAGACTCTCCAGCAGAGCTTGGACAGAGGCCAGCACATTTCTGCAAGGCATCTTACCCGCAAAACATTGTCACAGGGCTCATTTATCCACTCCCTGGTAGCCATTTCCACCACAGGAGGACTGGGTGCTCAGCCTACCAAGGGGCTGTGATGCCTCCCTTATCAACAGACAGGACCCAAAGGTATGCACAACAAAAAGTAAAGAATTAGAAGCAATGGCACAATTTCTCCCCATTCATTATGTTTTTAAGGAAAAGCAGAGCATGAGAACTCCAAAAAGAAAAACAGCAACACTGAAACCTTCACACTTTGTTTTATATTTAAAAGAAGCAACTCACTGTGGATGCACTCCCCTCATTCGCCTGCAGACACAAAACTACATTACTCATCACACAAATAGCTACTGATTTTAAATAATTAGTTAACAACATTATTCACCTGGCTGTGTTGATCCCACACATTGTACTGGGAGAAGGTTGGGTTTCTTTCATTTGTTTGTGGGTTTGGTTTTGTTTGTTGGCTTTTTTGGTTTGTTTTTCCTTTTGTGTTTTGTTGGGGTTTTTTTGCAAGAATCTTACACAAATAGCAGAAATGAATGGGGGAAACCAACCCTAAAGATGTACAGGCAGGCAGCTCCTCTGGAGCCAACACTGACAGTGTGCACCATACCTCCTGTTGCACAAAAATTATTTAGTGTGTCCTAGCACACCAGTCCCTGCTCTCCTGGAGTAAAGCTGCCATAAAGTCAGGATGTTTAATCCACAGGTAACTGTCAAGAAAGGTTTGGAAGAAGTATATTTTGGAATCGGACTTGGGCTGGGCAAGCAAAATTAAGAAACTTTGAATACCATGAAAGAGTCAGGAAGTGATAGCAGTGTTGAACACAGCTCAGCTTTTATCTTGTTTTAAATAGGACTTTGTGGATTTTTTTCACCAGTTTCATGGACAAAGGTGGCCATACAGTGGAGAACTGACAAGTAAGATGCATTCCTCAGCCCAAATGTGGGCATTTACAAACTATTTATTTCAGTTGTCCCTATAATCACAATAGAGAACAATACACTTCTAAGTTACATTTCACCTCCAAGAGAGAGGATTAAAACAAGTGAAATTAACTGTGCCTAAGTATTGCCTATAACCCCTATTGATGATAAAGAGGGTCCAGAGGACTCTACCAGCCGTGGATACCTGCACAGAAAATAGTTGAAGTTAGACAAGTTGAATTCAGTGACACCAAAAAGCCAGCACCGCTCACACACACAATGATTTATCCCTCATAGCTTACATAGCTCAACCACCATTTTCCTCCTCCTCCACATAAAAGACATGATAATTCAATACAGCTTTCCAGGTGTACTAAGTATTCACAGCTCTCCTCAAACTGCTCTGGTTCCTGGTTCCTCAGTAAACCAGTAAGCCAGGTCCATGGCTCTACCATCATACACCACTTCATATCTATGCTCTGGTTAATCCTGCAGGAATTGCATAGTAAGTGTTGTAATATACCTAAAGTAAACACATAAAATATCTTTACCTACAAACTCAGGGTCTCTCCTACAGAACAAGACCTCCTTGACCCAGGATTTGGGTGAGGATCTGGCCCTCAAAGCTGCAATGTGTCAAAAGCAAATGAAGTTAAAAATGCTGTTGGACACAGAATGGATTTTTTTTTCCACTTAGATGTAAATACCAAAGCAGGCTGTACAACTTCTAAACAGTGCCTTCTCATTCCTAAAGGGTTTAAGCTGGGAATTTGCCATGTCCATGCAAACACCAGGAATAAAGATCTCCAGTGAGATTTCCATTTTTTACCACTCGCTTTATTGAGTCTTTTCTCAATACATGGGCTGCCGTGGAGTTTTCCTGTGAACAAGGACCTGGGCTTAATCCCACCTGTCAGCCAAGTGCTGCAAACAGCCTCTCTTTATTCTCATGCTCGAACCCCATTTTGGAGTCTCACATGGAGGCAATAAATATTCCTGGATTAACATCCAAGAGAGAGGTGGGTTGAATAGAAGCATGAACACCTTACCCTGAGAATGGGCTGACACAGTCCACGCCTGGGATGGCTTTGTTATAGCACTCAGCAGGGCAGCTGGGAAATGAAGAAGTGAAGAAACAACTTCTTTAATATAGTCCATGGGCAGCATGTGGTGCAACTTTCCCTCTGTTTCCCCCTCCCCAAAAAGAACTCTTCATATCAAGCTGTTTTGGTGTTAAATGCACATATTTAGGAGGCATTTCTCTCCAAGATTTGGATCCAAACACACATCAAAAATAACAGTTCATCCGTCACGGTTGGGAAGCATGTACGACAAGAAAATATTTGCTTTGCTCTGGTTTTGTGTTTGGTTTGCTGACCACTTATATCAAAAAGTTAGAACAGCTTTTTCATCTTGGTGTAGTTTAGAAACATTTATAGGACAGATGGTCTAAATTTGTGGGTTTTAGAAACTTAATGAGAATGTAAAAAAAAAAAAGCGCATATGGGTGCAATATTTTCTGGGGCTTCTTTGAGCTGGCCAAAAGGTAGCCCACTGCAGAGTAGAGTAACAATTCACATTGGGAACTCATTCAAAGGCTTACAAATGACTGAGAAGAGGGACTGCCACAGGCTTTCTTCACCTCAGCGGCAGCTTCACTTGCACTGTGTGGTATAGGGAAAACATACATTTATTCTTCCCAGCAAGCAATGGTTTCTTTAAACACTGCCTTTACATAACTGTTAAATGAGCTGGCTGCAATAACTCGCCAAAAGGCATAAGTAGTGCTCCATCCTCTGTCCTGAGGACTTGCTCTTGGGGCTTGCTGGACCCAACAAAGATGATAAGCCATCAGTTCCTCTAAGATGATGATTATTATTATTATATTTACATGCAACCTTCTCTTTCTCCAGACAACACCATTTAAACAGAACAATGACAATGCAATCTGGTCTTGAGGTCAGGCCACAGCATAGAGATTTGGGAGGTCTGTATGGGGGCCCTGGCTTCGCTCCAGACTCTGTCACAGCCTTCAAGAGTGAGCCCAAACATGGCTTTTGTCCCAAAGTGGGCCTCAAAACAGAGCCACTGCGAGCACAGCAAGAAGAGAGTCCTCTCTTCAGGGAAGCACCATGTAGCCCAGCATCCTACCTCTTTCTCCAAGCACCTCTTCTAAGAGCTGGTGTACAAAAGCCTACCTCAAAGTTAAATACATCAGTGTAAAATCAATCTATAAGGTCAACCAAGAGTCTTATTTCCTCACTACAAAACAATGAATAAGCACCATCTTCTCAGGCTCTTTATACCAGTCAGTCTCTCCATCTAAAGTTCATCTCAGCTGAAACACTTGCAAGTTGAAATAAAGTAGGTTGAAGACGCTTTCATGAAACTATCTGTCTTACAGAAAGGATGCTGCAAGAGTCTCCTGTTAGGCAAAAATCCTCCTCCATCCAGCTCCCCAGTCTCAAAAAACTAAGTTAAAAAAAAAATCAGCTTCCAGTCCTCCCTTATATAAATTATTAAAACATTCATGAACAAAGCACAATCCATTAAAACAGGCTCCATTAACTTAAGACCTCAATTTTCACTTTGGACAGTCCTCTTCCAATGAGACACACTAGGAGGCACAACCCTCAAATTATTAGCAGCAAAATATTTCAGCGTTGGCATGTATGCTACCATCTTTAGGTTTCTACATAAACACAGTATTAAGAAAGAACAGGCATCAATTTACTCAAAATTGTTGTTTAAGCCCCTCTGAAATGTTAGGCGTGCACCCCTTCATTTTGAACCCAGCTGCTGCTTCCAAAATTTGGTTCAGGGTTCTGATTTTTGTGTTTTACTTTTTTACATGTGACAGCTCAGACTATAGCCAGGTGTGAAGTTTCAGGCATAGGCACTGTGCAATATTTGATTATGAGGAAATCTTGAACAAATCCTTTAGCCCACTAATATCACCAGGAATTTAAATGAGGAAGGCATGCAGACCATTCAGGCTTTACCTTAGCTAGATTTCAGGTTCTCTTTTGCCAACCAACAGATTTGGAACATGTTGAAATGTTACTTATTAACAAATGAGCAAAAGCAGCAGAGGGCAATATACCCAGTTTAACTCCCCCAGGATTCCTTCGCACATTATCAGTTAGAGACAGAATTTCTCCATATACAAAGGTGGTTATTCCCAGTGATAAGTCATCTCTATACACAATCCAACAAAAGCTCGTTATGCTGGGGGCAGGGAGGAGGCTGTGATTACACAGATCACTTCTTCATGCAAGGCAGAGGCAAGCCTGCCCCCACAGCTCCCTACCCACCCCCGGTAATGAAAGTGCTCAACAAACGTTCAGCAAATATTTGGACAAACAGCCAAGGACTTCTCAGAACATCAAATGATTATTAAATCTTAAATTGTACTTTCCCAAAATAATTTTCTACTGCTGTTGTTTGTTTGTTTGAAAGGAGGGCAGTAAAATCCACAGATGTGTACAGTCATAAAACTTTAGATGAGACTCAACTTCCTTGATGTCCAACAATAAAATCCACTAATAAATGTGTACAGATGCAAAGGTCTATTTGTTGTCCTGTCAAGTCAGGCCATGTGGAACAAAAAAAACCTAAAAGCAACCAGGAGAGGAACTAATGATGTAGGCTCGCCTCTGCCAAGATGCAGTTCCTGTGACATTTAAGGAACACAATAATGGGACATTCCTTTTTAACTTTATTGTTTTGTCAAAAGCGGTTTTTTACAGCTGGAGATCACGTTTCCAAGATGGTGAATTAGGTTATGCAGGTTTACGCAGATGCTGTGATCCCTTTTGTGCAGCATGACTAGTTTCTTTGCTAACAATCACTCACATTCGATGACAAAGGTGGGGCTGGTGTCAATATCTCCTGTATAAAGCAGGATTTCTTTTTATTATTATTTTAAATGCTTTCCATTAAAAGTTCTTTAGATCTCATGGTGCATCAAGACAGCATTTTTTTTAATCTCCAGATAATTATTTCTGAATGTGCAAATATAGTTTTCAAGGGGAAAAAAAACCCACTCTCTGGAGAAACCCAACACCAGATTTCCGCAGTATGAAAGCCATTTTAAGGCACTGTGGTGTGCTTCGTGGTTAGCCCTGCTTCTACTTAATTAGGGACCCAAGTTATAAGTCCACAGCTGCAGGAGAGCAGTAAATAACTATTGCTGACTTCCTTATTGCCAATATGTACATTATGATTGTAGGGTGAAGAGCAAGTATCTTTTCATAAACGCTGCCTTGTGCGGCAACAGTACTTTGATGTCATAAAAACACTGTTACATATTTTAAAGTCTTAATTGTGGTCCACTGCGGTGCTGTCAGCTTCCTGGTGAAACACTAACCCTTTCTGTGATTTCTCGAGTATACAGAACACTTCTTTAATTTTCAGGTTTCATAAATAAGTCTACATGGGCCATATCCTCTTGTAATGCAGCCTGTCTTCACTGATTTCAAGCCACCAAGCCTCCATGTAGTATATGATATACATGCTGGGGAGAGGAAGAAAAGAAAGGAAAAATAAAACTTCTGCAGTATGAAGGGTACTTGCCTGCTCCATACTGTTCTTATCAACAGCATCTGCTTACTTACTGTTATGAACACTCCCTCACTAAACATCCTGGCCAGAAACCCCTTAATTCAGTGCTTCTGAGACAGAGTCCCCACACCAGTGTTCCTAGATAACCCTCCGTCTTTGATTGATTCTTGCTTCCATCTCTAGATAAACCCTCCCACCCTAGCACACTCTTTCCTTGTGCATGAACTCCACTGTCTACCTCTTCCAGCTGCACTCTCATGATTTTACTTCATCCAAAATTGAATGCCTTCAAATCTCTCATATAATTTTTTAAATACCTGATCTTGCTCCTATGGCTGCTGTTGCCACATCAAGAACATTTTTTCAAACCAGTCTAAGCTTTTTTGAACCTCCCCATGGCAGGCAACTTCTCAGTGTTACCCCATAAATGGTGGAAATCTGGCTGAAAATGCCTCAAACCAAAACAAAACAACCTTGCAAGGTCAAAAACTTGTGTCAGAGTCATTTGGTGAGCAAAAACACTTCTGTACACAGCCCAATGCCAAGCCCTGCCCCTAGCTGAAGGGCTAACTCCCCAAGGGTAGTACCCACCAGCCCTTCCAAGCTCATGGGGCTCTTGGCATTAGTTACTGGGTCTAGTGCCACAGCTGCCTGATCCCAAGTTCTACAATCCCTGTCTGTAGGATCCAGCTCTGTGCTTTGCAAGTTGTCTACATGACCACAGAGGTTCCTCCTGGTCTTCAGAGCATGCATTCTTCTGGAAATATCTGTACCTCAGCAGGTAAAAACCCAGCATCAGAAGAAAGCTTTAAGGAGTGGACAGGACACTAAAAAGAAGAACTTAGGTCCAGCCCCAGCTCTGCTATTACTCTGATAAACACAGAGATCTTTTTCCCCTTTTCACACCTTTCTCCAAACATTACCACAAAGGTTACAAGATCCATGAAGATGGGCTGCTCTCCATATGAGGTATTTGGCAGGTACATGCAGAGGACAGCACATGTAAGCTCATGTTCTACTTCATGTTAGTAAATATAAGGCACTTATTCTCACCCTAGGGTGAACGGGCTGTCAGGATGAAGTCCCAGATTCTGCCCCTACTGCCAACAACTCACTCAGGGATCAAAACTAAACATTATCTGCCACTGCTGACCTCAGGTAGTGTTTCTAGACACCCTTGGAGCAGAAATAAAGAGCAATGCTAGAAACCACAGTGGGAGGACTTGCATTTAAAAAGATGGAGTTTGTGCAGTATCCCTGGTAAACACCAGCACTTTGGAACTTGTCTTGATGAATGGGTTGTCTGAAGGCAACACAATGGGGCCCAATGATGAAACAGTTGACAAATGGATTTCCTTCCTGGCTGGAGACAGCTACTCTTTGCCATCTGCACAGTTATGTCTTGTGGAGGCATACTGTGCAACACAAACACTGAGGTCATGCAAAAAAAAAAAACCCAAAAAAACCCACCAAAACACAACAAAAAAAACCCAACCCTGTCCAACAAAGGTAGCTTCCAGAGCAAGAAGCAACTGGATTAAAGGTACAGAAGAGGACAACAGCTGACAAAGAGAGTAGTAGACCCCAAAGAATGTCTTGAGAAAGGAAAAGATGGCTTCTAGTTTATACAGCTGCATTTATCAAGTAAGCAAAGTATCTGAAGTCAGCCTCAATACCTCAGTCTTTGGATAAAGGGGTAGGTATACCACTGATACACAAGATATCAGGATATGTGGATAAAGAAGAGTTAAGACAAATTCAATTGACTTAGCAGTAGGAAGCAACAAGGGGAAAGATTTGGGAAGCCATTACAAATTTGCAGGGAGACTGGGGGGAAAAAAGCCAAATTAGTCACTAAGGAGAAGAAAATAGCTTGCCAAAACTGAACTGCTGGGTCATTTCAATCCAAACCCATTTGGTTATGTTTGATTTAGAGCAAGGAACTCAAGCCGAGTTTGTTGGGTGCTTGGCCCTGGAGGCTCTTTTGAAAAGCTGCAGACAGACTTGCCACCAGATCTGCCTCTGGGTGGGAAGCACATCTGGGAGTAGCTCAGGATCCTTACAGGAACACATACTTCTGAGTCCAAACACAAAGGCAGAGTTTGAACTTCTGTTCTCTCTTTGAGAGACAGAGCAACCATACAAATACTTTTCCCTTCACTCTTCACTGTCCTAAGGAGATTAATGAGGGCAAAAACACCTTGGGGTAAGTTAAGAGATTAGAGACAAATTTTAAAAACCCAGTTATTCACTTGGCACACAAAGTAGAATCCAAAGCCATGCATCATTTTCCTAAAGAGATCCCATAAGATACCAGTGATAACACGAGGTGCTCAAATGCTACACCAGTAAGCACAGCACAATGCAACAAACCTCTATATAAAACAAAGGTGTTAGGATCAGGTATACTGTGGGCTGCTTGGGAATTAAAAAAAAAAAAACAAACCACACAAAACATACAACCCACAACATTTCTGCTTCTTTGACTGTTTTTTATATTTTCATATGCAGCATGACTGGATACACTTTCCCCAAGGCTCTTGCTGGCATCCTGTTTATTGCTGTCCTATCAGAAGTTCACTAGAGAAGCTGTGTTTTATTAGGAAGTACCAAAAACATTGACTCAGAATGTAAATTGTCCTGGGTTTCTTGCTTTAAGTAAAAGACCAAATTTTCTCTCATTTTTAAACTCAGATAGTTCCTGCTTCTGCCAGTTTCTGTGGCACCTACTAGTCAGTCACTTTGTCTTGTAAGACTTCTGTGTATTTGTAAGACATAGCTAATGGTATTTTCCAACATATCGTCTGTCTTCTCTACTGACTTTATAAAGCTCTGGAGTCCAGGAACTATTCTCAATTCTACAAATATAGCATGAAGCAAGAGAGGCCACCATATCAGCTGGAGTCTGCAGTAACAAATAACCCCTAAAACCAAACCCTATTAAGCCTGCCTTTTCCATGGTACAAGTTTTAAAGCACATAAAATGATAAAACTGATTTAGCAGCCAGCAGCAGCAGGAGTGGTGTATCTTCATTCACAAAACCTCCAGAAACTCTTATGGGAAAGAACAGTGATTGTAGTCAGAACCAAACCCAGAAATACAAAAGCCAGGAACATCATCATGGCTACAGCACATTTTGGTGAATCATGTCAGAGACTGAACTTGAAATAATTCTAAAACCATTGCCATGATTCAGACTATTAAATGGTCAGTTAGTCAAGTTGTCTCCATCCACAGACAGGAGCGATTGGGGGACAGTTTTTAGCATAACAAAGGCCTATTGAGGCAACACTAACTCTTGAGCTCCTAAAGGATTACTGCAAAGTAGTTCATGCAGAAGTTATCCTGCTAGTGGTATTTACACTAGATATGAGTGGGTACTTATATACCCACCTACAGGCATGAACTTGTGGATACCCCAAATTACTGACTGACTCAGGACATAACATTTCTGGAAATACTGATTCAGTGCTGTGGGGTGACTGGATGAATCTGTTCCCTCCCACCAAACCCGACAGATGCCCGTAACCTCAGGTCTGTGGTATTTCTCTGTTTGGAAGCACACAAAAATGTTGGGAGTGTTCAAATCTCTTTAAACTGTGTAGCAGATCTTATCTGCTGTGCTGCATGCAGCACCCAATGCTGGCAGGCAACATGGAAATACCATTCCCTTGGATTTAACTTCTTTAAAAGTGTTTGTTTGGCGTGTGTTCCCCACCACCCCCTCCAAAAATAAAAACAGTAAGGTCTATAGACAGTTTTTCATCAGCTTAAGTTTTAAAACATTGCAGTAGCTTGGATGCTTCCTAAAACAGGCCATTTTAGTTTAATCTCTCAAAAGACACTGATTTCTAAAACATATTTATGATCCAAAGGAATTCTTCCAAGTTCTTCCAATAAGTTTTATTTTACCTTACACAGTACAGGAGCATTTGCAGGCTGAAATCCCATTTGTGACCTAGATTTCTGGCATGTCCACAGCACAATGTCTGTTTTTCAAAGAATGTGAAGGTCAGATAACGTGCTTTTATGAGCTTACCATGTCATTTATTCTTGAGCACATGCAAATAGAAGACACCAGAATGATTGGAGGAGGAAAAAGAAAAAAGATCACTTCCTTGTAGTAAACACACCTCAAAATCTGCTATTTTAGGAAGAGCAGAGTAACATCTGTCCAGTTCTAATAAATAAGATTTAGGATAAGAATCTGTAGTTTAGGAACAAAAAAAAAAGTTGCCATTATACCTGGGATAAATTAGGTTTAGCAGCCCACTTATCTGTATGTATAAGTTAAATACTTCCCCTTAAACAGCAGGTTATCCAGCAGAAATCAGCAACACCTGTTATATTTGTAAAATAACAATAACAAGCTGAGGTGCCATTCATTTACGGTAAGAATGCCAACTTTGCCAAGATTTGTTTTGGCTGCTGGTAGATCTATGTCTAATAGGCAAGTGATGCATTTCATGGAAAATAAGCTGCACCTGGATTTGAGTCATACCTTGTCCCCTTGAAAACCTGTCATATCCTCCTACTTAAATGTCTCTGATACAATAAACACATGAGCATAAACAAGGCCCTGACTCTTTTTGCGTTGTCTCTCTCTTCATTCCAGACAGGAAATATAAAACAGCTAACAGCCCATGATGCACAAAACCATTTCTAAAGCTACTCCCGGCCATTTGTTTAATGTCATCCAGGATCTCTTTTATGCAATTTTCCTACCATGTGTTCACTTATTGTGTTACCTACTGGTGCATTTCCATGCAGAAATAGCCATAGAATAGAAACTGTAGCTGGTGTACTTCTTCACAGAGGGTGCCTGATCCTGCATCACTGAGGTAAACAGGAGCTTTAAAAGGGTCAGATGGTGCATCTGAACTCATAAAAATGTAGGTACATTAATACTGTTGCAGCGAGAACTGTGAAATCATGAAAATAATTGTACATGGACTAGAATATGCATCATATGGGAGATGCTACACTCTTATTACTAGCCATGACTTGCAAAGGTGTGGACTAACTTCCTTCTAATGCTAAATGTTGTACTTACAACTACCCCTTTTAAAAAAGTTAGGGGAAGCACTGCAAGAAGTTATGTAAAGTGCATATGCCTAAGTATCTTGTATCTTCACTTTAGCAGCATCTAAAGGCCCCAGCATGAATGGTGCTCGTCTCAAACACAAACACACATGGTCAACGGTCACAGCTTTAGGGAGACTGTCAAATTAAACAGCACACAGGCAATCATAAGTGATTCACAGGAGTGCAGTGAGCCAGCCCCATAACCACCCTGGATAGACAGGGAACGAGAAGGTGGGGAGAAGGGGCAGAGCAGCACCTTAGCTCATGTGAGGAACTCCTGATACCCACAAACACCTGCACACCCGCTCGCAGACAAGTCACCTCACTTCTCCCCATCTCACATTGCAACAGAGACAGTAAGACACTGACACTCCCATACCAAGATGCCTGTAAGGGAATGTGAGCAACGCCATCACAAGCTTCTCTACTAGAGTAACAGAGGTCATACACCTATTAGACATGTGGAAAAACCTTGGTTTCAAAAGGCCCTATTCCCCCAGCAGCTAGAAAACTCCTACAGTACAGGGATTGATGATGCATAAAAATTCTCACTACTATTTCAGATTTCAAGTGTTTTATTGGCATAATTCAGCCAATTTTCCCCTCTTTGCCTGTCACATGTCCCCCTGCAAGGCAGGTGCAAGGCTTGCAGAATTTCAAACTTTCACATTTAACATGTTTTTCCCTTCATTTATACATTGACTTTTCCATATAGGATCTACGCATGTCAACACACCTGAAAACGAGTAACCAGATCCCTTTTCCACATTTAATGAGTGCTTCCCTCATTACTCGCCTTCCTGTAGGGCCACACAGGTAGACATGAAAGGGAAAATTAAAATGACTTAAAGTCACTTTAGTAATCCCCAGACCACCCATGTCATTAGTGCTAGTCCTCTAGCAAATGCCCCCGTTTGAAGGGCTTCTACGTCACTTGCAATAATTTAGGTGCAAGACAGACTATAAAACCTCCTAGACCTACTAGCAGACATACTCGACAGTGGTAATGGTACACTGCAGCACTCCAATAACTTGGGCTAAATACAGCAGCTCGCCTAACAAATCACACACACTTCTTAACACTGAACTGTAGTTTCCCATCCACCCCAAAGATTTTTCCTCAGCTTGCTGGCTCATTCCTCAATTCTGTTTTCCTTCTCAGACTCTTCAGTCCCTCCCAAAGCATATGGGCAGAAAGAACCGTCAGACAAAAAAAAAGTCTACAGAGTAGTTCAGAGAAGAGATTGCTCGGATTGGGGTTGTGCATGTATGACTGACTGCTGAAGTAATGTCAGGGCAACCAGAGAGAACATGGTGACCTGGAAAAGAGCCTAACCCCTGGGAAGAGAATGTGGGTAGTGATAACAGGGTTGTACAAGGGACAGAAAGGGAAATGAAGGGTTGATTTGCTGATGTCTGCATGTTCAGGCAAGAAGTATGGGAAATGAAAATGAGGAACTGAAAGCATCAGTACATAATCAAAATTATAGGATAGTCGGCATAACGGATTTAATGGAATAACTCATTTGACTGGAAAATTAACACTGAACACACACGCTATTCAGGAACAGCAAACAGGGGAAAAGAAAGTCTACTCAGACAGTACAGGCTGCCATGATTCACACTGGCATTTTTTTGTATCTCCATGCAGGTATTAACACAGCAATGATCCAGTTGGTTTTGGAAGCACAGAGCAGAGTCGCAGAGGACCTATGATCCGGGTAAAGCTACTCTACATTACTCTCACATCCTAACGGGAAAAAGAGCCAAAAAGGTACAAATGCATTTCTAGAATTAAATATTCAGTCACAAATTAATTCCAAGAGGTGAATGATGACTTCTGTCTAAATAATGTCTCACAGACATCTGGAGGAGGGCTTGCACTTAGTAGTGGAGCTTTTTCAATAAAAACACTCTACTCTGTAGCCCTTGGTCACTCACAACAGCAGAAGTTCACTTGCAATATCACACCACCACTGGTGACTATTGTATGCTCCACAATTTGAAGACATGCCACTGATATAGAAGCTCCTTTTGAAATTGTCCTTGATTCTTGGTGTTGCAAGCACCCGCGTGTTCAATGTCATTTCTAAATGATCAGAGGATAAGTCTGATGCAGTTACTCAAATTATCTCCAGGATCTTTCTCCTTTGCAAGAACTGTACTACCAACTGCAATTCTTTGTCACTTTTCTAAGACAAAAAGCACAAAACAATCAAAAAATCCAGTATCCCTCTGTGGATCACTTAAGCAAGTCCAGACAGGAGTTTAATTTACAACCCACGAATACACTATCATGGTGTTAGTAATATCATTACTGGAATTCTTAGAGCAGATCCTATAGCACAGACTGTTAGGATATACCTGTCACTTAATCCATTTGCAGCAGTTACAGAAAAGATCACGCAAGATGTTTGACAGAGCAGAGAGCAAACTAGATAGTTTAGAGGATCTAAACTATTTGATTTTAGCTGTCTTAACTCCTCCATCTTCTGCACTAAGACTAGCTGAATTCCTGCGCATTACTTGAAGATTTTCAGAACACGCATCACGCAGATCCTAAAATACACCTCTTGTAAGTGTTCTAGCATCAGGTACATCAATTCCCAGGTCCCAAATATCTTCTGCATATTCTTTGTAAGATATATAACCTGACCTTCTCTGTGTATGCTGGTTTCTGTTACTACCAATCTTGAAGCTGCACAACCCAGGATTACTTTAAACAGTCTCCAGATCCACAGCCTGCCTTTTCTCCATTCGTGGTGGCACAAAAAGCAACCATCACTGGTAAGTACATTTTTGTTTCAGTCTTGTAACAGTGACACCAGATTATTGCCCAACTCTAGCTACACTACATCAGTGGCAAGTGCCCCTATGCCTGCAACAACAAGGAAGAGCTGGTGCTTTAGCATGGTTGTAGAGCATTTTTCCCTCTCAGCACAGTTATAAGCTTTTTTAACCCTTTAGTGGAATCTCAGGTCTTTTCTATCCATTTGACAGTTCTATACGACAAAAAGGAAATATTTAAAACTGAAGGCAAGAGGCTTTCTGCCATATAAGAAAAGATTTAGTCTTTCTCATGAGGAGATGCTGCAATGTAGGCAGTGGTGCACTGAAACCCCATGAAACACCTCAGACAACATTTGTGCTTCTGCACTTTGATGAGGCACACATTTGATTTTCTTGTGCAGCACTTCACTCAGGATGAACTGCTGTTGCTATGTTAGGTAAAAACCTACAGTAACAACGGACCATCTTCCGAAAGAAATATCATTGCGACATACTTTGGGGTTGGGGTGCCTTAAGGACAGCTTCAGCCTTGTCTCGGGATTTATGTAGACCATAATTATCAACAGCATGGCCACAAGATATCATTAAAGTTTTGAAAAATTTGTGTTTTTCCTTGCATGCTGGTGACGTGCCTTAAGCGGAAAAAGACATATTTCGGAGTGAAGCTGTCCACACAAGGACTTGCACGTGCACAAGTTACTTGACCATAGCTCAAATATCCCAGAACAACGAGCTCTTTCTAAACCTTTTTCCCCCTCAAAGAATGCTCTCTTCAGTCACCTTTTCCTGCATCTTCTTCTATACAGCAAAACCTCTATGCTTAGAGACTGCAAGCTGTGTGCCTGTGAAGTACATACGCAACGGTACACCAGAGCAGTGCGTACACACACAGTTGCTGCAGTTTTGGCAATGAAAATCACTAGGCAAATTACAACATAGTTAAGGGACATTGTACAATTTCTGTAGTCTGTATCAGGGCCTGAATGGGTCACTCACTCTTAACATTGCTAAGTACCCTTCTGTTAGCAATGAACTGACTCAAATAGTAAAGCAGGGAGAGATGTTCAAATTTTAGAATAGGTGAGTGGAATAAAGCCTAAGATATATTTGGCTGTGCACTCTTTGTAGCTTTGAGCACCACACACAGTAAAACAATAGCCATGCTGATCTTTTGGTATTGTAAGCAGTCAGGTATGTTCTCATGATAGTGTAAAAATTACAAGTGCACAGGCTGAGACCTTAAGACTGATCTTTTCTTTTCCCTTAGCTGATAATGCTAAGAGGAAAGAGGGATCCAGGAAGTACTCCAGATGAGACAGCTCACAATTTTGTAAGTGTTTTAACCAAGTTATACTGAAGTGTTGTATGTATCTTGACACAGACTACTTACAAATAGTAGCACATGCAAAACAGAACAAGCAGAGAAGCCTGCATTACCTTTCATTGCACAATTTCTTATTTAGGAGGCACGTTCGATGCTTTGCACTTATACACACAATTCACTGACACAGCTGAAGCACTGTTCTAAAAACCTTTGTCCCCCATTGGTTTTTGATGCACTGCCTTTTCTTTTTTGTTGTTGTTGCCTATAGCATCCATCTTAATCCTCTAACAGTTGCTTAAATGGTCAAAAAAAAAAAAAAAGATTGATTTTTGTGATCTTCAGTAGAGCTGTCTAAAAAGTGCTCTATTTTTCCTGGGCAAAACTTCAATGGAAATACAAAACAGTTTTCATCTCAATTTTTCAAAAGGAAAAAAATTTCATTGTTTTGGCTTAAACTCAAATACCAAAATATTTCAACCAAACCCCAAAATATTTCCATTAGGAAATGCTGCTGCATGGTGCCCTGGGAGATGGAATTCCCAGTTCTCACACCCTCATTTCCCTTTATGCCCTACAATACAGCTGAATTCCCTTTTTCCAGACAAGAGCTGCTGCATCACTGAAGTTGTATTTCCTAATTCCTGGTGGGACACACACACCCCAGAGAAATTAACGGGGATCCAAGGCTGCAGAATACCAACAAATTCCCATACTACCCCTTCAGCTTATCCAGATGGAAACATTTTGGATTTCAAGAAAAAGATTTCCCTGGAAAGCAAGCCTTTTTTCAAGGTAAGCTTAATTGAAAACCTGTGATTTCTGTCAACAGGCAGTTTCAAGACAGCTATTTTGTTTCAGCTGGTTGAAAAGATCCCACTGTTGAGCATTTTTCCAGATTCCCATACAGCTTGAGTGCAGTTAGCTATAAGCAGTAAGACTTCCAAAGCTTTATAGAAGATCTGGGTGCTCCATTTCTGTGAGTTTTGACACGAACATCCCAAACCTGCAAGTGGCACTGACTATCTCAGTCTATGCTTTTTTCCCCACTGCTACTATTTTCTTCAGGCTTTGTCAACAACTGATTCAGACAGGTAACGCCAAGCAATCTGGTCTGGTAACAGGCATTTCACAATGCACTAAGTCCCATGCCTTTGAGTATTAGCGACTAAAATGCTTTTCAATTTAAGTAAACACCAGCCATGCTTTACCTTGAGGCACACAAGTTGCAAGCAGAACCCAGAGCATTCCCTGGAAGCTTTTGGATGTAGAGGAAGACGAACTTCTTTACACCTTTGACGTGACTCTTGCCTCTCCCTACCACTGCATGGCAAGCTAGGAGAGCTTAGTTTCCCAGAGAAGGAACGGGAACAAAGCATTTATGGAGCAGCAGGAAAACCAACCAATATAACCTTGGACATCCAAGGGAAGCATCCCAGGAGAAGCATACCTTCCCTGTGAGCTCTTAGGGTTAGTGCTAGAAACTTTGCCTGGGGACTCAAAAGTGAAGCCCAGCCTAGGTCCCCTCCTCAAGACAGAGAGGTGAGAGTGCTAGGAGACACCTTACTGAACTCATGGCTGGGTTGAAATTGAGCATCTCCCCTTGAAGTCCTGCCTACAACTGAGACTTTCTGTTAGTGGGCTCGGCTACTTCCTTAAGCTGCCACACCATGGGGCCTTCTCTGCTTTGCCCCTCCAATCAAAATGCCTTGTTACGGTCCTGGGCATTACCAAGTGATGCAGAAGAAAAATTATTCCCAAATCTGATAATCAAATCAGTTTGACTAGCCAGTCATCTGCAAAAAAAAAAAAAAAAAAAAAAAGAGTATTTTATGTACCATATCCAAACACTGGCCTACCTCCAGTGTCATGTCTCTAGCTGTGAAAAAAGAAGAAGAAAGCAAACAAAAAATCCTTTCCAAGTCCTGCAGGCTGAAGCCCTGAAACATGAGATTTGGTTACAGGTTTTCCATTTCAAAAGGGTTAAGAACACACTGAAACCAGTATAGAACTTCCTGTTGTCCCCAAGAAGGGAATGAACACTATCACATAATTTCTCTCTGTAGTTGGATTAAAGCACCAGTATCCTTCAGACAGACATACAGGGTTTGCTTCCATTGCATGGAGATATTTAGGGCTACTTTGGATGCTGGGGGAAGGGGGTGGGTGGAATCTCATCTGCCTGCTCCTCCAAAAGGGCACGAGTGCATGCAGTCCTATTCTAGACCACCCTCGGCCAGACCTCTCAGACACCTTAGGTTTTAAGTGCCTTGGAGATGTTCCATCTGTAAGAAACTGAATCAAGTCCCTACTCATACTATGAGGACTGTAAGTGCTGATAAAATAACTTTTTTCCTTTTTTTTTTTTTTCTTAATTTGTTCCAGGGCTTAGTTGTATCAGTGTCATGAAATTTCATCTTCACTCTAGGCTGAAGAGTTGACCAGCCATTGGATCTCGTTCTGCACATCAGCAAACTGGAACCATCCCAGCATCTTTTCACATGTAAATAACTACACATGCTCCAGGCACCTCATTTTCAGCTGTGATAGTTACATAAACTGAGATCTAAAAGTCTCGTGTTTAGGCTTAGACTCGTTTTTGAGGCTCTCTTTGAAAACTATTACACTAAATCCTTCCTTATGAAGGAACTCGATGACTGGGCTCTCTTGTGAGTCTTGAAGTGGCACAGAGAGGCAAAAGCACTGCTGACATACACCCTTAGATACATTGAAAGGTCATACTCACCACAGAACTGAACTGAGACTGGAGGTTGAACGCATCACTAAGTTTGTATCTTTATTGTAGTGGAAACTGATTAACCAACATAGTTGATACTTCTCATTAGAAAAAGTAAAGAAATTTCAGAAATATTTTCACAGATAACACTCTTCCCACATCCAACAGGTGGTTTCTACCAACCTAAAACTATTTCTTGAAAATTCAGGTATTCCTTTTCAATCAGACTCATCTGAAGTTGACCAGGGCTGACACAAAGGAGGTAAAGACAAGGAAAGGAACCAAGTTCAGAAAACACTGCAACACTTCACACAGCCAAAATATGCAATAGCCAGTGATAACACCCATGATGGTTCCAATTACCCTATGCCTTTGAGCTTCTACTCTATTTCTGCCTGCTGCCCTTATTTACTCCGTCTACTTCTGATATTTCTTCTCTATAGAGCAATCAACTTTTCTTAAGTCACTACCAAAGTAGCTCCTTACACATCAGTTTTGGATACTGCAGCAAACACTCAGGAGAAGCATGTATGTATCCAAATGACATTAATACACAACCTAGAAATTAATGTGCTAATATAATTTGTGATATGATTCTGCAGTTTACGGGTAGCTCAGATATCTTACGGATCTGCAGTTTATCATGCACCAGGGACTGCCTTGCCTAGCTGTACTCACTTGACCATCTCCCACGTGACCATCTTCTTGAAGTAAAACCTACCCAATGTGCCATTAAAAACAGGATAATATCCTGTTACCTACCCCAGCTACACTTCTGGAGACCCAGTCAGGATAAGTCTTGATCCAGGAACACAAGCTTTTTTCATGGATTTCCCTTTCACAGAGCAGATTCCTACAACTCCACAGAGCTTGGGGCTAAGCCTCTTGACCCATCCCCTACCAGGGAAAAAAAACCTCACTGAACTTGAACAGGGGCCCTCGAGAGCCTCCACCCTCTCCAAGGAGCAACACAAGCCTTTCCATAACAATAAACACGTGTATACCAACGGGTCTATACACATGCTGAAACACTATGTACATGCTCAAATACCTTGCTGAATCAGGGCCACAGTAAATGAATTCTTTTCATAGAAACACTTTTCCATGGACCTGATCCAAAGCCCACTGAGGTCAGTGAGAGTCTTTCACTTCAATAGGGTTTGGATCAGACCCCATGAGCGTTTCCAACTAAAACCAGCATTGGAATTTGTGCATGCCCGTGCACTGAAACAATTTGAGTCTAGTTCACTATAAACCCTAGACTCAATATTCCTCAGCTCTGTCAAAGCCGGGAATGCAAGCTGGATCTTTACTTTGCCCAGGCCCTTCTATCCAAGGCAGTTTCAAAAAAAGGTTCAGGATCCAATAAGCACAAGTCTTCAGAACACTCATACCTGAATCAGGGTCTAAACTCAAGAACAGCTGGAATATCTCTGAGGAGGAGAGTTTCATCAGATCTTGCATACAGTACTGCAGGTTAAATGTAAAAATAATAATTAAAGAACAGCCAAAAAGACATCTGCTGAGGCATACATTTTAGGGTCTTCCTACAAAGATGAACGTTCTATTTCCTAATAGCTATATAAACCCATAAAGACTTATCTATGATTTCACTGACAGATCACCACTGGGAAAAAAAAAGGGGGGGAGGAAGAAAAATCATAAAAGCATTCCACCTGTATTGCTGGCAGATGGCTTATAAATGTCACACAGACTTAGACCCACTACTGGCTCATACAAGAGGTATTAAATAAACTGCTGAACATCTGCTGGTAAATACACAGCAAACAAGAATGCAACTTAGAGCCAAACATCTGGTGAGTGTGGGCCCACATCTCTGCTCATAAACTAAGCAATGTTTTCTGCTAATCATTAACAGAGTTATTGATTTTAGAAGTGTATCACACAGCTATAATTTTGTCAGAGAGTAGACCACATAAGTTGTTCTTTTTCTGGTTGTTTCATTTTGTCTTATTCCAAAAGTCTGTAAATTGACGAGTGGGACAAAAATTATAATTGACATCATCTGTGGGAAATATTTCATAAAACAACAGGCCCAGATGTAGGATTAAAGCCATGTGGTAGTAAAATACCACACTGAAAAAAGTCCAGGTTCCATGATTTCTTACGAAAACAGATGTGCTATTACTCCACTCTACTTGTTTTTCAATGCTTTTTACTCCAAATAATTCTCTCTTTTTTCCTCTTTTTTTTTTCCACAATTGCACTAGGGAGAGATCATAAATTGATTACAGATGGCAACTTGTACTTCAAAATCCTAACTGTCACAATCTTTGAAACAAAAATAAATTAAACATTTTATGAAATTATATCGAGCTGTGTTAAAAGTATTGAAGATTATACAAACATATGTATGTTTGCCACTTACACAGCACCTTCAAGCATGACAACCAAATCTATTAGACAATACTTCCCTCCCTGGGAAGCAGTTATTTTCTATGTCCAGGATGTACCAAAATATAGAAGGTAACTTATAGTCTGAGCACTCCTTTATCCAAGCCTCAAGATGGTCTGAGCCTCCTGCAACGCAGAACCAGGGATGCACATCCTTGATTCTCTCACATGCAGAGGCAACATGGAAACAAGACAGAACAATTCTGTGCATCCTGCTTTGCACATCATTTCATATTGTACATTCTTGACAAACATATTGTATAGGAGATCCATGAAAGACAGAGGCTCGTATGGTTTGAATCCGAATTTGTCAGTGCTGTGCAGAATAGCAAACAACTGTATTTCTTCCTAAATGACTAACATATGGAACTCATTGCAATGCCACTAATTACAACTTATTGAGTTCTGAATTTATGCAGTTTCACAATGGACTTGTAGAGATTCTCCATTTTCCAGTTATCAGAGACTTTGTGAGATCTTATAAAATAACGCACTAAATAGGCTCCCACCCTGTCACTTTAATGCCTTCAGACAAAAGCCATTTCCAATAGAGCTGACAGTGTTGATCTAGGTGGCTGTTACAGGGATTCCTGAAGGGAGAAACAAGGAGGAAAGCTGCAGGCACTCATTTGAGAAAAGGAGATGTTCATCTCTCAGTATACTTCAGGGGAAGCTGTGAAGGGAACAGGTTAACAGGGCTCAGTTAAAGTGTAGCCCCTCTTTTGTCTCACATAAAGGAAGAATATACCAACAGTAGTCGGTGATAGGGAAAGCAAGAATGGAGGATTTTTTGGGGGACCACAGAAATCATTTCAAAAACTAGAGCAGGAGCAGAGTCAATGCCCACAGTAAGATGTGGGAGCAGACTGAGAGGTAGCACTGCTTCTTCTGTCAGATCTTTATACCCAACAAAGTTAACAGGAATCCCTTCATTATTCCTTCTCCCAGGCAAACCCTGCAGAGATTAGCAATCTTTGCCATTTGGCTCTGAAAACTCCACAACCTTGCTGTGAAATCTTTGCTCACGATGCAGCTCCCAGAGCATCCCTTCCTCAGTAGCAGCAAGATTTGGGCAACTATTCACACACCAATCAAGAATCCCTTTTGCCAGAAATGCCAGGAGTAGTGGGACTCAGTTGAAGATATCTAAGGTACACTGTACCTGATACACAAGAGAGTTTTCAGACTGAAGGGGTGTTTGAGCAAGAACGGGTGGGACTAAACTGTTGCTCAGTTGGATAGAATAAAGGCTTTCGAGCAACAAGAGGAAGACTTGGAGGAAGTTCAAATGAGGGTCATTTGCCTTTTGTAGCAGATAAGTCTAAAATCCCATGAAGACTGGTACTCTGGAGCATAGAAATTCACAGCTCTAGTAAAGCCCCTGCAGAGGGACAGCAGTATAACACCCCACCTTCCTCCCTACAGAGACGTGATTCAAATCCTTATTCAAGAAACTCCATTCTTTATGCCACCTGGTATTTTGGCCTGTAGGTTTAAGCCTTGTGTGCTGAATGTGAAGATCTAAGGCAAAACAACAAAACCAGAAGCTCACGGAGAAAGATAATAAGGGCTTTGCAGGCCAGGTAAATGCAAGAACTGCAGCAGCTTTGTATGCATACATACTCACATACATCTTTCCATGCTTTCTGTGGCTCTATTCAACCTCTCTCTCACCTCCCAATTTATTAGAAAATGACATTCTGAATTGAAGGAGCATAGCTGCGAACTTCAAATAAGAAAATAATTGGTTTGAATGCTCCCAAACACTGCTCCAACCCATAGGTGCCTTAGTGGGCACTTTCTGTATGCCACCTCCCTCACACTTTTCTCCAAGGAGAGTTGGCTTAACTCACTGTAAAAACAATTACGACCAGAATATTTACTGATTGTATTGAGTTTTGCCATCAGCAAGGAACACGGAAAACTTCATTGCTACTTTTCCTGCAAATAGTTTGTGATTCAAAACTGACAACTCGTTCTTCTTCAATTTGCAATTATTTCAAACTGAGGTTAGCATCTCCCCTAAATTCAGAAGACACCTCCTCATTTGAGACCTGTTTTCCAAAGCAAAAAACAACATGAAGAAAGCATTTAATGCAATGTAGTGCCACGATTAAACTAAATAGAGTACCCTTCTGAATATATTTTTAAATCAAAGTCCCCCTTAAGGTTGAGACCTGTAATGCTTACTTTTCAGCAGTTTTGAAGTTGGCCTAAATAGTCTAATGGTATTTCTCTAACCCAATTTTCAAAAAGCTCCCCTCTCCAATAAGACGTAATTAAATTTCAAACTCTGAACCAGGGACATGATACTGTGAAAAATCAGAAGATAAAGGGGTTTGATTGGTTGGTTTTTTTGTTGTGGTTGGGTTTTTTGTTGTTGTTGGGTTTTTTTGTTTTTTCTTTTTTTTTCTTTTTTTCCAGTATGCTTTGGGCATTGTACTCTCAAGTTATTCTTGATATCATCTTGGTACCACCTGAAAGTCTACACATCCTGGACAGTCAGCTGCGTCCAGCCCAGCAGTCCAAGAACGTATATCAGAAAGTAGATATGAAACCAAACAATTCAGGAGGTGCAGATAAGAGTAGTCAGAAAATGATACATATGAGCATACAGCAGAGCAGAGGAAAAGCCTAAAATAAGATCTCGATCGGCTGACTCCTGGCCCAATTTTCTATGAGACAACTCCAAGAACCCTCTCATGTTTTCCCATAATGGCTCAGGGGCTGAAAACGTTGCCCAGAAGAAGGCCTTGTAGTGCTGGGCACTGAGCCAGATTTAGTTGGCATATTCAGTGACCTGCAGGCTACATTTGCCTTCTTTATCACACGAGTTTCATTCTTTAAAGAACTGCTGCTGTTCCTGAAAGGGCCAGCAATTCTCCCCATCCTTTCAGTCTTATTTGCACACACTGGAAAAAGAGAAGATACGTTTTAGAGAGGCTGAATAGTTCAGAGAAACAGAAGAACAGTAAAAAAGGATGAAAATGGAAAAGTGTGTTCCTAAATCAAGATGCAACCTTCATGTAAAAAAGTCTGCATTTGAAAGTTTCCATTCATTTCCCTGTAGCACATAAAAAGCCTAGAAATACGTTTCTTTTTCAGACAAAACTTTGGAATAAGTTTCTCAACTCACATCAGACAGGCCAACACAGTCAATGGGCTGCTCCTGTACCACAATTTAAGACCTTGCTTCACAGTTGCTATCTCATTCCACAGCTAGCAGTGAGGAGGGAGTGAGCATAGGGAATCCATTGGGTACTGCAATGAAGATTTTGTTTCATCATCAGTATGCCTGGTGGTATTCCTGACATAAGCCAAAACCACCGCACTGAGCTGCCTGAAAAAGGGGTGGTTGGTGCTAGAAGAGGATTTCAAACATTTGAGATGGATGAAAGCAAGCCCATGGCCATTAGCACTGCTGGAGATACAACTGTTATTATTAACACCATCTGCGACATGGACATTTCGGTCTTTGATTAAGGAAGTATGGAGCTGAAGACCACCAGCAGCAGCCTGGAGTGGGCGGAGCAGGGAGGAAGTATACCACAGTAGCAGCAGCCACAGGATTCATGATCAGTAACGAGGAGGATGGATATACACAGGATGATGTTCAGTTAGTAGCCATACGTGCTCTTGGGCATTTGACGCTCTACACGTTTTACTAGGAACAAGAGGAAACAACAATTCTTTGAGATCTATTTCTGCTCTGAATTAAGTCCAGACATAGTAACAAATCATACAGAGATCTGTGTCTATCAGCAGCTGGCCAGAAGTCTCAACAGCAATCAGCAAGAGAAAGTGACATTAGCAAAATCTGCAGCAAGACAGGGCTCTAGCACTGGAGAAAAAAAACAAAACCAGCAGTAACATTTGATTCTGTTTAAACATCCTGAACATCCTAGTACCAACTGATGAAGGAAGAAAACCAAAACAAAACATAACAATGCACATGCAATTCACAGGAAAGTTAGACTACACAAAAAATGAGTATACAAATGCTGTGGCTCCTGTTTCAGGCCTTCAGAGCTCTCTTGCAACACAACAGCCTCTGAACTGCTTATGGAAGCATCCATTTGCCCCAGATACACGAGCTTGTGTTGGCAGGACGGGCAGCACAATCATCAGCAACAGCAGTGCTGCCAAACACTCCCATCATCTCCTCCTTCCAATGCTAGCATTAAAAGCATTACTTCCTGAAAAGGGCTAATTATGGTTGACCCCACCTTTTCCATGCTGATGTTGGACTTTGCAACAGCCACAAGACAACGGTACTGCCAGCAACAGAGATATCAAACACAACTCCCCACAAGTTGCATTTCAATCCACAGCAAGTATTAGCCCTTAGAGCTTGCGGGAAGGCATATGACCTGACTGATAGGGCAGCCGGTAACATTTTGTGTCAGCAGGCTGGTGTACGTTTTGTTGCCAGCTTCAGGCCTGGATAAGCCTTCTCACTTTCCACCAGAAGAGCAAGATCTCGGAAACTTTGCTACAAGACCAAGGAGAAATAGGTGTAAGACATGCTAAAAGCTATATTAGCATCTTCTTTTCAGAACTGTCTCCTTAGGGAAAGAAAAAGAGACCTGTCTGGAACAGACTGCAGGACTGCAGTCAGTAGCAGAGGACCTATTATTTATATTTGACTTTACATCATCATTGTCATGTGATCTTTCTGTGCATTTTTTCACTGACAGCTTTAGTTCTGTCTGCATAATTTCGTATCAGAGGTGATTTCTCTCACCTTGCTATTCAATCTTTTTAGATCATGGACAATAGGTTGAACTGCACAAGTCTTGGCACAAAACCTTCATTGAACCATCATGATCTTCCAAAAAGAGGCAAGGATAAACAAGAGGCCTATATAAATAAGGTCTTGTTTTAGTTGTCAAGTCCTACAGGGCCTTCCATGCCAAAGCCCAGGGCTAGAAATGACCATGTAGCAAAGAAAAATCAGGAATTATAATTTTCTGCATATGAGGAAAATGCATAGATGTCTCCATTTTGAGACAGAGCAAAACTCTTGTCTTTGCCAGAGGACCCAGGTTATTTGCCAAAGCAGCAATTTGTCTTCTTGTTTAACAACAGATACTAATAGGAAGCACACACATTGCTCAATCACTGCTGGCCACCAGAAATGGTTTTGCATAGAACTACCAGCATCCACAAGTTCCATCCAGAGCCAGATCACCTAGACTGAGCCCCTGTTGTCTCCTTGCTCAACTAAACATACTTTCTTACATGTGGACCCAGGATCAACACTTACAACTTTATTTTCTGGCAAATCCAATCCAGAAAATGACAGGGTCCTTGGGGCTGTTCCTAGGCTCATCTGTTTCTTTAGCTTTCAGAAATACAAAAGCCCATGAAGCCATGCACTGGATGTCCTGCCAAGAGTCCCTTGGTTTTGAAGGCCAAAGGCCTCTCTGAAAAAAACTCCCATCAGCCTCATTGCCCAAGCTGCCCGTTGACTCTAACAAGACAGTTCATAATTTAGATATCATCAGAGAAGTTAATTAAATTAACTACTAATGAGTAGTTTTAATTTCCTAGCAGAGCATGGTACAATTTAACATTTCACATGGCCAAAGCTAGTGAGCCTAACTCCATCTCAAGAACATTTTATGTGAGCTTTAACCAGTTGCTCAGAATTACATGTTCTTCCACATGGAGATTCAAGCATTTAACCTCCCTGTGTGCAGGGTTCACCAAGCCCCTAGCACAATAAATAAGTCAGTATTAGAAGACAGAAGTAAGAAGCATAAGGAAGTTTAATTTTGCTTCTTCAGAAATTCTTCTTATAGACAAGTACTGCCTTCCAGGAGATCAAGGCCCCTTGAGCAAAAAACTGTAAACAGAAGAGTACTGACACTTCAACAATTCTTTGCCTATGAGCAAAGACACCAGCAATGCCAAAGTAACTCATCTTTGAGGTCTAACAGGGGAAGAGAATTATGTGAACATGTCAACAATGAGACTTCGTAGTGGTGATCCCAAGTTCTGCTTTCATATTTACCACACGGTTTTTCTTCTGTGTAACCCGTGCCACTAAAGGGTTTGTTGTTGCAAGGTGCGCAGTCCTATTTCATTTAAATCCAGAAGTTTGGTAGAGCACAGCAAACCAGAGTATTATCTACAGAAAGCAGAATTAGTTTCTTTTTCCTTCCAGCCCCAAAAACTTGCCATTACTCACACCATTCAGCAAATGAATAAACAGTTAAAAAATATATTTCTGGTTAACCAGCTGAGAACATTCCAGACTAGATCCTTGATTACCATTTTACACACCTTTTTCTTTAGCACATGTCTGTTTTCAAAGGAGAAGTTATATAAGCATCTCTAGTATGCTGGCAAGCCTTGGAAATAGTTTTCCTTTGCTCTTCCGACCTATGCCAAGATCTACACAACAAAATATCATGATTGCTACCATTATGCCACACTAACTGTAGATCTAGACCACCTCTAACGCCAAGAAAAAGTACAAATAGCTGAGGAGTTGTCCAGCATTCACCCACTGTGACTCTGTATTTGTCTTAGGATTCTGATAGTGCAACATTTCTCCTCTCTTGTAAGCAACTCATGAGTTGCCTCTTCAGTGCCTGCAAAAAGTATCAGTCTGGAATATTATTTGCAGTTTCTATGCACCATTGAAAATTTGAACAGGCAGCTGGACAAGCCTCTGGAGATGTTTCCCCTCTAGAGTTATGTCTTTTCAAAAATGGTCAACCTGATCAACTTGCTTATTTATTATCCATCTGATAAGTCACAATATTTTAAACAATGATGGTGTCGTGGGCTAAGCGGAGCAGAGTTAATTTTTTTTTCCTTTTCCCTTTTCTTCATAAATAGCTAGCAAAGAAGCTATGTTTTGGATTCCTGCTCAGGAGAGAATTGATAAGAGAAGAACGTTTATAGTTATTGCTAGGATGTTGCTATTTGTTCTCAAGGACATACATTCAGCCTTTTGGGGGGGAAGAGACAGTCTGGCTTCTAGCCTGGGATTTGCTTTTCGGTAAAGATTGAGAAGCAGACTGACCAATTATTCCATCCCATGCACGTCATACCCAGTATATAGAAGAAGACTCTTCTAGGAGTACTGGCTTTCACTTCCGCATTCGTCTCGCTTTGGGGAGCCTG
>WKFP01014071.1:487192-523763 GCA_011057875.1 Pterocles orientalis | reverse complement strand
GGCTGGGCCTTTGGCCATCAGGTGGGGAGGGTTAATATCACTGTGTATCACATTGCATCTTTGTATATAGTATTATTTCTAATATTATTGTAGTTTAGTAATTAAATTGTCCTTATCTCAACCCACAAGTCCTCTTTGCCATTTACCTCTTTAATTCTCTCCCCTATCATTGGGTGGGGGCAGGGACTGTGTGAGCGGGTGTGTGTGGTTTGGCCCCCAGCCAAGGGCCAACCCATCACAGATGGATAATTTCAAAATTGGAAGGAATAACAGTACACTTGCATGATACCATATACAAACTCACATTTCCAAATCTATTTATAGTTTGGGATCCACATAGTAAAAAATTGCTGCATACAAACCAGCATTATACATAAAGTTCAGCAGGAGAGTTATTGAGTAATCAATCATAGCAATCTTTCAATCAATATCCTTATTTGGAGCAAGTTTTGGTCTTCCATAACTTGCCAACTCAAAGTATATATAAAGTGGTCTCTGACTCTGATCTGTAAACAGCTGTATACCCAGAAGCATTTTGCAAGCATTCATTTAGACCCTGGCAGCCCTGGGAATGCTGTTTCCTTCTTGGAAGAGTTTGCTGCTGGGTATTCAGTTGGAGACCCAATCAAGCCAGCTACTATGTCAGCTCTAAGACTTTACATGCCTTGAGGAAGATCACATCTGCTAACATGGTGAGACTGTGAACAAGCCATGTGCTCAGTTGAAACCTCCCAGTGCTGCTATAACACACAGAACTCTGGTTTTGTTGTTTAGCACAGATCACAAAAAAATGAAGCCTCTTCAACCCTCCTCGCCATGAGGAATACCCTGGGCTGGATTCAGTGCTCTCCTAGGTTGTCTTTGCACAGCACAAGCAGCAGAACTATTAGCCCTGTGCAGCAGAACTCTGCTATGGGAACCAGAAGAGGCACTTTCAGCTTTTCACCTGCTGGCCACTCTCTCAACTCAGTGGAGGGAACAGATTTAGGGTAACATCCAGGACAACATAGGGGAGTGATATTACTTGGAGACAATCCTTTAGTGTCTTACTAAGAGCTGCTTGCCCCAAAATCATAAAGCTACAAGGTCCCTCTGCCCTTCAGTCTCCAAGCCACATTTTGCTTGTCCACAGAATGACAGATGCTGCTTGTCTGAGAGGAAGATTCCTTAAAGGATGCATTCAACCAGAAGACGCCAAGCTCCAAAATGTGGAGGTCTCTGCCTCCTCTTAGCTGTCTAGAGCCCTTTGTAAGCATTGCATTTTTGTCACTGATTGTCGCTGATTGTTTTGCAATGATATTTATTCTGTTTGGGGCAAAATGTTTTGTGGTTTTCCTTTTCTGCTTAAAAGCAAACCCCACTGTTGACTACTCATTTTTATTATCTTCTTGCCAGGGTCCCCATTAGCTAAATTTTCTAGAGTTTTATAGTCTGTTCCATCACTGTGTCTTGAGTTACACAACTCTGCAAACACCTTGGCAATAGGCAGTATGTCAAAGACACTGCAACTTATTTTTAACTATCGGTTCCTACTTTGAATTTCTTTTACCCATTTTAAAAGCATTTGAAAGGGAGCAACACTGAAGAAGAGCTGCCATCCTTTAAGGTAAACATTGGCCAGGATGCAGCACAAATACCACACTATGGCATCTGTTCTAAATATGGGGCATACCACAGTCAAGTCAATAGCATGATATGATATTGGTTTACCTTTTAATGAGATCCACAATTCAGTAAAAATGGGGCAGAACAACATGTGATACTCTGCAAGAGTAAGGCATTGCCTTTTGAATGCTAATTATCTGGCAAAGACTCAAAATGGACTTTTAGGCACAGTCCTCCCAAGTCAAAAGAGAGATAGCATTAGTCAGTCTATTAAGCTGGTGACTGCTCTTCTGCACGCTGACCTGCACTATCAGACAGCAGCTGTTCTGTGTAGCCCATAGCTCTTCCCAAGAGGAACACCAAGCCAGTGTTTAAAATCTGCTTCCTCCTCTGTCCCAGGGTTTGATAACTGTGGCAGCAGTATAAGATACACCAGCATTTTAACTCCACGTATAGGTTGATGATGAGAATTTTAAGCACAAAAGTGATTTAGGAATGCTAGTCCCAGGGGGGAGGATGGGACAGGACAGGGTGAGGGGAACAACAACAGAAAATAAATCACTAGATCTTATGTTTCTAATGTATTCCTGAAATGCAACCCATCCTGAAGTCCTGCATCTGTTAATACAGTACATCATAGACTTCAACAGTTTTTGAAAAAAGGCATATATTTGCTGGTTACGGTACAATTTTCAGAGCCACCTGGAGAACCAGATACGCAAATCCCCAAGGTAATCCTAGCAGGAACTATCTACCCCATTACCTTATGCAGATTTGAAAATTTTTCCCCAGGCGCAACACCTCCACACCGTAAGGGCCAATAGCCCAGTTGTTAGATCCTTGCCAGTGAATCTAAAAGAAAATACAAGAGATGTCCATGATGACTATACTGATGATGCCTTTCCCTCCCAATAGGATAGCCTCAAGGAATACAAGTCCTCTGCTTCCATACGCTAAGGGAGATCTTCTCAATGTAAACATTTCATAATTTATGAGTGCAGAGATACAAAGCAAACCCTTTCTGTTTATGTATATAACTAACCATCAGTTTGACTTCTGTGTATGAAATTTTGGTGCTTTACTGACCTACATCAATACAAAATAAAAAGGCTACAGAGAAATTGCTATTCATAGGAAAACAGGAGTTGCCACCTAAGACTTTCTGTTGGATGAAACAGCCAGTCTATTATTTTCTTCTTCATAGCTATTCCTTGTGCATTTCAACTGCTCTGTTAGATGACTCTTCAGGGAGTAAGGAGCAATGTTTCATTTTTTCACTGATCCTTAACAAAATACAGCAAAAGTTTCTACAATATAACAGAAGGGGTGCTGTCATTGTTCCAAGCATATTATATTTTAGACTAGCTGAATAATCTTTTGGGAGCCAGAATGCTGAATCACATATAAAATGTTACATTATCTTATCCATTAAGCCGCATTTATGCGGAAACGCATTCCCTGTTTTGGACTGAGGTTTGCTCATCTATAGAGAAAGGGACTTTATGCTCAACTGGAGGATAAGATCAGCTAAAAATCTCATAATATTTTTCTTGCCTTTACAGTTGGCCAGGCCACTGTGTACCTCAGTTACATATGACTCACAGCATTAGGTAAAGCTATACCAAGTTATCACCTCCTCCCTGCCATTGTGTAGCACTAAGAACATATGAGAACTCTAAATGGAATTATTTTCCTTCTTCCCCTTCCATGTGGGTTACAGTCTCATCTGGTTTCAGCAGCAAGATTTGTTAATCAAATGCTACTGCAGCAGAAGGGGGGGGGGTGGAGGTGTGTGTGTAAAATTAGCCAACCGTTCAGATCACTGTCTTCCCTCCTTGATCTGGCTGAGCCAGAAGGTCACATCACCTTTGCTTTCCACCTGCTCACAGCCAGGTTCCAGCCTGTGTCACTCACCTAGCAGAGCTCTGCTGCAACTGTGCCAAGGCAGACACTCCCATCAACCATATTTTGGGTACCTGCTCATCTTGCACCAAGTCCCAAAAAGCTATTAAAAATAATCAGGTGTGCTTTCTCATAATTTCTAACTACTACATTTTTTTGCAAATTATTTAAATAGGAACAGCCACTCAATCATTAGGCTGCTGGTCTTTTGAAGATCTGCTCTGACTGTAGCAAGTCACTGAGAATCTAATTAGCAGTGGTATTTAAATCATCATCATTAAGAGAACCAAGGATGTTTTCTGTAAAGATTCAAGTTCTGCCTCCAGATCTGTTTCATCATGAGCAACCAGAGCATGTCAAGATCTCCACAAAAGCAGATCATGAGAAAAGCAAAGTAAGTTCCATACTGAGCTGCACAACATCAGAAAACACTTAAAGATATTGACACTCAAATAATTATCTAGCAAAAGCTTTTACATTATTTGTATCATCACACTTAAACAAATCTAACAAAAACTTCAAGAGCCTCAAATATTTGAGAAGTGTTTGCCAGAGTGTTGGAGCTTTGATAAAACTCACAAGGAAGAGAAGAATAAGTGGCCTAGTCACCAAGCCAAGACAAACTCTACCAGGGGAAAAATCTGGAGTCATGTAGTCAGGCTTTCCTGCACATTAAGAATCAACAGAGCAGGACAGACACCCTCTCCTGCACTACCAGCAATCTTCCCATTAATTACAAAACCTATGTGAATTCTAGGTCAAAACAACAAACAAGAAACTTTAGCATTAGCCTCACACTATGGTACAGATCTTTATATTTCACAACTACAGGAATAATTCTTACTAATGCAGCCTTCACTGCATTTCAAATCCTGAGGGGCTCCTCCAGATGTTGATCTTGTTGTACTGTAAATCAAGACAGGAGTTTTGCCATTGGTTTCAGCAGCACAGGATCAAGTCAACAGAACTACTGCAGGGTTCAAAGCTACTGCTTGGGCAGATGGAAGTCAACTGGGACCCTGTTGGGGTCCAAGTTGCCAACTGCCACCTCTAATTATCCTGAGCAGTACCATTTAATAGGAATCATCCACCCTTGAGCAGCAGGGCCAATGGATCACCCCTGTCTCAACCCAGCTCTTTAAAGTGGCAAATAGGTTAAGTGCCCACCCCCTGCTCAGGGGAGGATTTCATCCTCCCATTGGCTTGGGGCAGCTGGTAGCAAGACCTCCACTCTCTGAGACCTTTATGCAGCAGAGAGAACCACTAAATCATTTCCCTGGTCTGTGGCAGGCTTGGCATCTCCCCATCAAATCCCCATGTGTGTGATCTTATCTGAGGGATAAGAGAAACAAAGACTAGGATATGTGTAAGAAAGGCTCCTCAAACCATAGGTATGTGGGTTTCATTCTGAAATCCCATTGTTATTGTTGTGTAAATGCTAAGTATCACCTCAAAAACTGTCTCAAGTTAAAGAAAAAAAAAGAAAGAAAAATACTGCAATTTGACACCAGCTGTGGTTACACCAGCACATCTCACTCCAAGGTCAGAGTCAGCACAGGTATAAGCTGGAACAACTGCCTCTGGCTATTGCAGTTATTAAAGCTGTAGGACAAATGCCCACCTTCCTTCTGCAGAAATAAGTGTTCATTTTGTTTACCAAAACTGAGGAAAAACTGTACCTGCTCAAATCTGTTCAGTGTCAGAACTTCATGGGATGTGCTCAGAATGCAAATCTTATTATCTTCCCAGATTGACAGGGTTTGACACAAAACCTGAATCACTAGGGACAGAGAAACAGTTTGGTAAAAGAACCTTTCTACTGTAAAAGACAGTGGAGCTGAGCCTGTCTGAGACACTGAATAGCGTTCAGCTGCAGTTTTCCTGTAGTAATACTAGAGTTCCTGCTCAAAGGCAAAAATTACTTGCTTTATGCAGTTCTAATCAGCAGGAATGCGATCAGTTATCTCCCCAGTGTGAGCTTGCTCTCCCCACATCTGCTTCTTCCCTGCCCCAGAGAAAGAGAGAAAAAAGGAAAAACACTTTATTAAAGAACACAAACCCAAAGCTGTGCAACTGCTGTTTTAGCCCCATTGGAGAAGCTTTTGTCTAGTTTTACAGGACCAAACATGTGTCCGATCAAGTCCAGTTTCTGAGATCTAGATGGAAAACAATCAGGTGTTATCAACAGTATCACTGGAGCAACATCAAAGCCTTGCCTTAGTGCATGAGCCTTGATGCTCCCCAGCTGCTGCCTACAGAGTCCAAGGAAAAACCTCCAGAATCTGACAGAGGTTGCAACACACATTGTAAAGATGAAGAAAATTAGCCAAGCAGGTGCCTAGTGTGGAATGTTTCTAGAAACCCCTGCCTCAGCATTACAACACGTAGAAAAAAGGAAAAAAAAAAATGTAGTCTGTAACAAATAGTTTAAAAAAAATAGCCACAAACAACTATTTCAGAGATGGCTTGTCCCACAGCTGTTCGTTAGGAAGTATTACACACAGATCCTGGTACTAACCACTGCCGGACACAGAATTATGCCCATGGCTATAGTTGTTTTAGAAGAAACAAGGATCTGCCGTAACGACTCAGAAAAAACTTGTACATACTGTAACTGCTTATGAACTAGGACATCGTGCAGAGGTCATATGGCCTGCTAACTAGATACAGCCACAATTAACATGCCCCTGGCAGCTATCAAGTTATAAGAGCCTGTTTGACAGTAGGGCTCTCCCAGTCATGATCCCATCTCTGAATATTCCATGTTGCCTCACCAGTTCATGGTTTTACCTTGGGATAGAGGCAAATGGGCAGGAACAACGAGGCACTAGACAGCTCTAAAACCACACAGCAGCAGGCATGTTGGCTTTTTGGCCAGATGCAGAAAGATATGCAGCAAGACATGCAGCTTTTACTTCACATGCCTGTTCTTGGGCAGTGGAAAAGGTTAAATGTACCAAGAGCCAAATACCAAAAGCCCTGCAGATCCATCCCTAAGTATGGAGGGAGACTTTCCAACCAATGTAAAAGGCCCATTTACTGATAACACACCCCTGGAGCTAAGCAACAGATCTTACTCTCTGCCAAGTGTCTTCCATCTGAACAGTTTAGGCTCCACAGCAGACAAAATCAGTTCCATCTGGGACATTTCCTGTTTCCCCACAAGCTCCATTAACCCCTTCCTTCTTTCTCCTATTCAGAGGAGCTTAGCATATAGATACTTCTCCCAAGCATCACAGCACATCCAAACAAACATCATTACTCCTCTTTCCTACTATTTTGAACACCCCAGTATCACTAGGGACTTGTGCAGCACAAGTTTAACCCTAGCAACTTGTAAAGTTAGGTAGTGCACAGATGCCTGATCCATGACTAATTTGACTAGAAAAAGCTCTTTCAAAAAAAAAAAATAATCACTTCACTACTAGACATTACTTCTTAAAAATGGCCTTCTTTTCCTGGATTTATATCCAAGTAGGTTAAACCAGGTGATACTCTTTGAAGCAGATATCCCTTTTTCTCAAAGATAAATCCCTGACAACAGAAGTAGCCTGGTTAAAAAAAGATGCCACTCTTAATCAGAAACTGTCCTTCACTGACATCTCCTTGACCTTTCTATGGTCCAGTACTTCACCAACATTTGCAAGACAGGCCACCAGCGAAGCACATATCAAATTTTCTGTGATAACTAGCCAAAAAACAAAGAAGGGCATAATCACCCCTCTACTCCCAGGACATGTGTTACAGCAAGACAGCTGGGATCACTATGAAACTGGTCTAGCCAAATCTCACAGTGAATTAATAGGAGAGGTATCCAAATAGAATAGTGCATCACCTTTCCCGAAGTCATTATATCTTATGAGCATATCTGGCTTTAGGACTAATATTAACAAGCTGTGCCACTCACTGTGACTACTAATTTCTTCCTTTTCTCTCTATTCACTCTCCCCAAAACATATTTGCCAGATTTTCCCCAAGCCAACAGGATATACAGAAGTGGTAATCAACTCCAGCTGAGGTGCCTCCTGCTTCCTAAAGCCTGCCTTAGCTACACTGGTATTTGTTACAGGGTCTACACACAAAACAGTGTGGCACAAACCTGATGACACATACCAATATCTCCAGAAGCTCAGCAGCCATGTCAGCTATCTGAGAGCCTACAAAGTACCACATTTTAAAATAAACTCAAGTTTGCTTACACTGTATCTTGATATTTCACCAAGGGCTTGGGCTCTGCCACAGAGGCAGACAAAAAGGCTCAGCTGGGGAGAAAGATGGGCTTGAGGTTAAGGCACTAGTCTGGGAGTTGACACAGCTGGGATTGGACATCCTTTCTTCATGACCTTGAACAAGTTGCTAATTCCTCTGGGCCTTAGTCCTCTCATCTTCAAAATGGGATGTAGACCTTTTAGTACACCTTTCCTGTAGGACTTGACAGGAATTTAAGTCAAAATGAGACTTCTAAATCGCATTTCAACCAGAGATCCCCACATTTAAGCTGGCATTAACTTGAGCAGATTCTCTGGCCTACACAACATAACTTAGATGGACAATATTGCAAATAGAGGGGAATCTGCCTAGGAGGACAGGACTAGAATTCCAAGTTATATTAATAAATTATGTGGTAAAAACAATGCCAAAGAAAATTCAGTAAGTGCAATATTTTTATACTGAAGCAGCAATACTCATCTATGGCTAGCAGGTGGAGACTGTGCAGAAATGCTGGCTATATGAAGAGAACCAGACTTCCAAATAAATAAAGCTGTACCATCACCCCAGAATATATACTTAGGAGTAAGAATTGCAGGGCATATAAAGTGACTATTTAATTCAGCTTTTGTGGGACTTCAGCTGAATAATTACACTCTAATTTGGACCATTTAGAGAAATTCCAGAGAAGAGCCATGGGAATGGTCTGAAGTTCAGAAATCATGATCTGGCAAAAGAGACCAGTGATCTAGGGTTGCTTAGTTAGAAGAGAAATAGGCTACTGAAAAAAGGGGAAAGAATTACTCCATCCTGGTCAAAACAAATAGAAATATGATTAAGTTACACACATTCAGGAAAACATTGTAAGTAAAGGAATACTGAAGCATGGGAATGGGGTTTTTTTGGACAGAACGTCCACCATTAGGAGAATTAAGGATAGGTTAAAGGAAAAACCATAGAGTGACATAGCTTGATTTGATCCTGCTCATAGTCAGAGGATGCCCTAGAAGAACTGTATTCCTCTCAGCTGCATTTTTCATTATTCTTTGATTTCTGTAGAGATTGGTTACGTATAGAGCCCACATCATGGAAATATTCATAAAGTGAATGCACCCGAAAACTCCCAGAGTCTGGGTTTTCCTCAAGTTTAGCTCCAAACCCTCAGTTTTGAGGAAGAGGGTCTCACCACAAGCATGTTCAAGATAGATGTTTTATTGCTACATTACACCTTCCAGACAGTTATTTCTAAACGTTTGAGAGAACAGAGTTTACCTTTCAAGCACCCCGGGTAAGCAAGATGTATATGTAACATAAGGTGACTTGAGATATCCATCCGCCACACCATTATATCCACAGGTATGCCCAGCACCTTTATTTTTCAAAGTCATGTTAAAAGTTTTGCCTTTAGTGACCTGGTGGCAACAAACATTGCAAAAATTATTGGAGTTTCATTCAGAACTGGCTGATGAATCTATAAGATGAGATAATGGATTTCATAACACCTTCAACAGAAGTTTTTTGGAAAAATCTAAGTCCTATAATACAGAGGCTGGACATATTCTTCATGTTGCCACTAGTGAGACTTCAACTCAAAAAACAAAAGACTCTAAATAGTTGGATACAAAGTGCCAAGTCTGAACAAAGAACTTGGAATTTTTACAACAGAAGTCACTTATCTGATCATACAAACACTCTTGCTAAAGTTTAATACCTAAATATTAAGTATATATGAAGTATAATAAATACCTATGTCACCCAGGTATTGATTTTGAAACATAAATACATAAATAACCATATGCCAGTTAATAAATTAATGATGGAGAGATGTATCTCCATATTTTTGGCCAGGGAGTTTTTTCAAGCACCAAAGCCAACAACTGCTCACATTCAACAAGTGACTCAAAGTGGACAAATGCCATTAATGGTGTACTGCTAAAGTACAAGTCCACAGAGATGGAATAAAGCCTTTCAAGGTAGGTTTGTTACGGAAGCAGGTAAGAGACAGTTGCCTCTGCAAATACTTGGTGCAGGTATATTTATTAAGACACAAGTCACTGATGCCACATCCCCGTGTCTATATTAATGTAACTGCAGACAATCATTCTACAACTTATAGTAGAGTTGGTGAGCTGCAAGTCTGGATATTGCTCATATGGAACTTATATATTGCCTACTGATGATCTGATTACTACTCTACCCCCTCTTACATTGAGACATGCCTCACACATTTTAGGAACCTATATTGAGGAAACTGCTAGATTGTGCCAGAACAGCAAGTCATCTTTGAACACGTCCAGAAAAGACAACAGTCTGTACAAGGTGCTCTGAGCAAAGGACCAAACCCTTTGATGAACAAGCATGAAATAAAGACTGTGTGGGGGATATTTCCTTCTCAATCAAAAATCTCACACACAGACACTAAGAAGTGAACTGCTATATCAATGTTAATATGCATGTTCTCACTGCCAAGTACAATCACTATTTTTTCATCATAACACTCCCAGCTTCCTCCTCTCTAGGTGTGTCCCTAGTTTTTAGACTCCCCAGATAAGAGGGGAAGAATCCATCCTTTCATGCCACCTGCAAGGCCTATCAGCAGCAGTGAAAGCATTTTCTATATTATTGCTGTTGAACCTACACTGCAGCAGACTTACCTTATTGCATAACCTGTGCCCCAGCATAATAACAACCAGAGAGAGAGATCACTTACAGTTTGTACCCAGTTGTCACATCAGTTTAATGACACTGGAGAGTAATTTCTATTGAAACAGGAGAACCAAGAAGGCATTTTGGCTACATTATTTATGCCACCATGAAGATGCCACAAGGAATTCAGAACAAAACTGAACCATAGATAAAGTTACAGCTAAACACCAATGCATCTATACAATGGCTATTACATTACCAAGAGCAGACATTTTTGTAGAGTGCCAGCACAATGATTTCTAGATGTAGAAAAGAAATGTCCCTTTGAGATCCCAGTAGAAGTTAATATACACATCTGGGAAACAAGCAGAAACATGATTCCCAGAGTAAACTAAGGAATAAGGACCAACCATCCATTTCTCAGGGCATCATAAATAACCACCCCTTTGTCCTGCTGCTTTCTTCCCCCGTGGAAAAAAAAAAACTTCCAACATTTTAAAGTTGTACTTTGCAAACCAACCTCACAATTAGAGACGGGCCTAGGGTGCAGAGATTTGGCTCGGGACTTCTCTCAATATTAAAGTTCAGGCAAGTTTGAACATCTGGGGATCATCTTTATTCATGTGTTTTTTCATTGCCACTATCTCCAGTTCCCTGGAAGGTAAAGAGCACGGCAGCTATTTCTGATTCTAGCCCACAAAACTACATGGCTTAATTCTCAGAAAAATATGAAAACTTTCTGGAAAGGCCATTGCAGGGCAGGGTGTGCTCAGCTGTAGCTGTAAAAAGCCGTTTATATGGGTTATATGCAAATATTTACTGCACTTTCAATCAAAACCAAATATTTACTATTCTAATGGAGCAATACATGGCAAACATGCTAGTCTGCAACTACAGAGCATCTTCCTAAGGAAATACGTACTCATCCAATAAAGGTAATGAATGCGAAAGAAAAAACACTATTTCCACTATTAAAAAGACATTTCTTTCAGCTTTCCTAGAGTCTTGTCAATCACATAAAAATAAAGTCACTGTTGGTTTATCCCACAACAGTCCATTTACTGAACCTGTTAAAGGTTGTTGAGAAATTGTGACCCTTTTCTGAGACAGCCAAGATGGCTTCCAATCTATATTTGCTCTTGCACCTTGCCACTCCAACTGATCAATCCTTCATCTACAAAACAGAGAGCTTGGTGGCACTGAGGGAAATTTTCTTAATTTCTATGCCCAGGAACACCATATGATACCTGAAAGGTAGTCAGACTCTGAAAATCTACTAAGAAGGATCACCACTGGAAGCACCGCACTGTCTCCTGTACTATCATCATTTTATGCTATGAGAAGAGCTTTACTTACGAGAGTTGTGACCAAGTCACCCTATATACATACTTGGAGAGTTTAATCTGTGCTATAAGAGCGGAGAGCAAAAAGACTACCAGGACTAGGAAGTTGATTAGATGTCTCCATTTTCCATCATCTCTCAGAATTCTTGTTCCCCCTCCCACCATTCCCAGAGAGAGGGATGGCCAAATTTAAAATATTTTATCTGTTTCCAGCTTTTTCCAGTGTCTTTTTCAGTTGAGGAGACAAAGGGAAGTAAGGTTGAGGAGTGCATTTCTTCTCCCTTTGAAGGGTAACTGTCACCGGTTTCCTTAAGGAGCAAAGCAAGAAAAGAGAGATAAGAAATAAGGTATGACTATTGCTACGACTTAAAACAAAACAAGAGGTCCCAGAGTCTAGCAGAACATCTGCCCCCTCCCTCCCACACTCACGCAAAATGAGTAAAAGCCCCTGATGTTATTTATTAATTAAACAGAATTTTCCTTTTTTATATGTGCAGAAGGTAGGGTGAATTCCTTAAGAACCAAGATGCCACCAGCAACATACATGGGAAAAGAGCTAGGCTATTACTGATGATTTTAAAAGACAAAAAGACCTTGTAAAAAATTTAAAAGGAAAGAACAAAACCACATCCTTCCATGGAGGATGCTCCACTCAGATCACTATTTAGAACTGTGTTTACATGACACCTAACAGAAGTGATCCTAGACCATAACACAGCCTCACCAGCATTTCTGCAATATATTTTTAAACCTATGAAGCCATATTTTGGGGAGTAGTTTTCTAGAGAAGTACCCCACACACACTCCTAGAACTTTTTTGGGGACATCTATAAATCACAAATACAAAAGTTATTTAATATAGGAAGAAGTGGCACTAGAGAAACAGAATGTGAGACTTAACGGTATAATTGTGAAATTGGGTAAGACTTTGCGAAACAGAAATTTGAAGTTTTCCTCTGCAGAGGAAAAAACCCACAACCTCTTTTGCTGATAAAAGATTCAAATTTTGCCTTGGGCAAAAAAGTATTCAATATGTAAAACCAGTTAAAGCGACTTGCTTACATACTAGTCCTGAGTGTGTGCTTAGACTAAATAGCCTCTATCCTCCTTCAGATAGAAGAGTATTTTCAGATGAGCTGTCATTAATAATATGCTACGCATTAAAGGAAACATTAACATACTTTCTCAATTTATAGCAGAAGAGCGCACCTTTAACATATATATAATAAGGGATCATCTTTATAATTTCATTTCCATCCCTGAATGTCAACCAACTTAAACAGAATAAGATCTGTTTAGTGCACACTGAAATGCAACTTCAGCCACTTGTCATAAACGGATGGAAAATTTTGCTTACCTACTCTGTTCTCTATGACCGAAGGTGGAGATCATACAGTAGTAGCTTCCAAGACACCAATATATTAGAGAAGAAAACCTCACACACTCTAATAAGCCACACACTCTAAAATTTCACTCAAAACAAGCAAGTGCTGTGAACCTCAATTGAACATGGCAGATTTAGAAAGACGATAAAGTACTACAAGTCAGACTGAACTAAAAAAGTTGAGCAGATATTTTTGTTCTAGTTAATATTTCAATACAAAGGAAAAACTCAAGAGCTTCTCCCTTTATAACATCTAACAATAAGTTTTGTTTATGGACAACTAAGCTATTGATTTCTACTCTGAAATACTTCATAAAAGCATCTTTAAGTATTCAATATGTAACAAGAATGTTTAATTTAAAATTGTCAGTTCTACACAAGTCATGGAGCACAAAAAGGAAGGCTATAAAGAATAAACTGCCTATACATCTTCATAGCCATGCAACAGGTAAAAAAGTAAATAAAGAGTGCTCAGTAACAGCAGTTACATTTTCAGAGGGCTCCTGACCATCTTAGTCCATATACTTCAGGACGCAATGACATTTTCATGCTTTGAAAGCCTCTATAAAGTCCTTTATAAGAGGGACCTGGGTGCCCCAAGTATGTCTGAGACAACCCTGAATTAAGGCATGCATCAACCTAATCAATACATTTTGCAGTTAGTGTGCCCACAACACACTATCCATCACCAGTAATGGAAATCTGCATTAGAGGTTTGAGGTTAGACAACCACAGATTTCTTCTTTCCTCCATCTCACAATAGAAATCTAAAGAAACATGAACGTACAGAATGGGAGGGAATTGCTCACTCTGAATCATTAGTTACCATAAACCTGATGGCTTGGATTCCAGTTTGGGACAAGCGTGTCGAGACATACTTTTAAAAAGGTCTGTTTCAAATAATAGACACAGTGTCACGCTCATCTAGATGGTCCTTCTGGTTTTGTCTTCATTTTGGGTTTGGTTTGGCTCTCTTGGAGCTTGTTATTTCACTTTTTTAAAAAAAAAGCTGCCAGATGTGGACAGTGTCTTGTTGACATCCTGTGGTCCACATAATATGGCTATTTTCCTGATTGTCAAGGCAATATAATCAAGACCTTAAAATCAAGGGAGGTTTTAGTCAGCAACATGTATTGAACAGCAGCAGTATTTGTTGAATAGCAGTAATTAAGCTTTATTTCAACAGCCAGGTACGACCACCTCCATCACTCTTCATCAATGCAGCCTCCCTTAATTGCCAGTTGTATTATTTGTCTGGGTCCTCCTTTACCAACTATTATTGTGCACATAGCTCCAACCAGCTATTACTTCAGAGAGTAATAGCAGCAACCATAGTGAGTTAAATCAAAGGGTCTTCTAACCCAGTACCCTGTCCAGGAAACAGCTGTTTAGGAACAGAAACAACACAAGTGAATTATCCTTCCTGTGGTATAGCCTCCTACCAATCAGGAGTTTAAGGAAATATTTCCTAATTTCCAGAAGTAGACTCTTCCCACAAGATTATGTACATCCAAGGCTTGGCATTCCCTCCTAGCCAACTGGCAGAGGTCAGATTTTCAATCTGTCAACCCTCAAACACCACAGAATAGGCCAAATTCTCTGCCAATAAAAATCAGTGACGTTTCACCAGCTTGAAAGAGGTTAACATTAAATAAATACTTTGGACTCCTAACTTGAAAGCATCTTAGGGCCCAGTTCTCATGTACACAAGAGGATCTTTTAAATCATAGTAGCAATAAGGAAAACATTAAAAGAAATTGTGAATTTTCTTTGGCCAACCCTGAGGAGCCTTAGCTGAAGTTGGAAAGAGGTTCCATTATCATTTTAAAAGCTAATAGATAACTTAACCCCCCAACATTAATAGCTTTTTTAAGCATCACGTATTGACACAAAGTACTAAGATCAAGTTTTGGATATGAATGTACAAAATAAATTAAACAAAAGTGTTGAAACTAACTATCCAAATAGCGGAAATTATTTTACAGCAGCCACAAATTCAGCCAGGCATTGATACAAAGAGCAGCACGCATGATAAAATGATATTGTCTGGTATAAGACTTACTAATCTTTTCAAGAATTATTTCAGTGTAAATTACTTCAACGAATTAGAAAATACCTGACAAAACAGTGTAACATATATCACAAATCACAAAGAAAGAAAGGTATTCTTTGGAAATGGGATGCTCTTATTGAAATCATAGAATAATTTAAGTAGGAAGGGACCTCTGGAAGTCATCTACTCCTACCTCCAGTTCAGAGCAGGTATAATCACACCACATTGCTCGGGGACTTCTCTAGTTGAGTCTTGAACATTGCTAAGGACAGAAATTCCACAAAATTGAAGACAGGAGGTTAGAAAAAAAAATAATTCAATTTAAGTTGCAAGGGTTAGACAACATTATTGCTCCATTACAGAGCATGCACATCACACTTCCTACTCCCGACCATGTCTGCTTCTTATTGCTGTTCTGCTGAGACTCAAAAAAACATTTGAAGAAGAAATCCTTTGCAGAGGCCTCCCTCAGCTTCTGGAGCTGACAGGAAGGGGGGAAAGGCCAGGTTCCTACCACACCATTCATCATTTGAGCAAAAACATTGTTTAGAAAAAAGCATAAAACAAGACAGTATGTGTATATACACTTTCAGTGAAGGATATGGAACTTCCTAATGCATTACAGGTCCTGGGACACAGGACCACTGCTCTGGAGGGACACAACAATAGGCAGGCAACAGCTACAAGAAAGCCTGAATCTGGACCCAGGTCCATCCAGTCTGGCTCCTAGATCATCGCCTATACAGAACTGCCATGTAAGTACATGTACATTTGTACACCAACCTTTCCTTCTATTTACCCCCTTCCCCTCTAGAACAGGTTTTACAAGTTCTGCCCAGGCCCCTGGAAAGGTCTTTCAATTCTTCTCTCCTGTTCTTGACTGGCTACTCTCAAGCAGTGGTTTCCCTGCTTCTCCTTGAGGGGCAGGTTCTCAGACCCCTGTTGAGTTGTTGTTACCTCCCCAATTCTGCTCTCTCTTCAAGTAGATTCAGTGGTCTCCAGACAGAAATAATCTCTTGCTCCAATCAGAGTTTTGCAGGACCCAATCTTAACAGATACAACATTATTGTGAATTAAAGCAAAATCAAAAACACAGAAATTCCACTGAGGAATACTGGGCACTAGAGAACTCCAGACAAGCCAGCTTCTGGATCATGCACACATTGTTCAGCATCCCTGCTGATACACAAGGGAACAGTCTAACTTCCGAAAGTGCTGGGTTTGATGAACAGCTTTTATCTCTCTGTCCTACCCAAACCACAGTCTGTTTCAAAAAGAGGATTAATTGCATCAGGCATCACATAGAGCAGACAAAACATTACTAGTATTTTCACTCTCCTGGACAATTGACTGCACAACATAATTACTAACACTCCTTAGACTTTGTCCCTCATCACTCTACATGCCCCATCAGCTGGGAGGGATAGCTAAATACCAGTAGCCACCATCCATTAAATGAAACGAAGAGAAGGAAGATCCTCTAGCTTTAAAACGTCTCTTCTGGTTTCCTCTAACTCCCACCCCTCATCCTTATAATAAAAGGAAGGATATTTATGAAGCAGCAGCCAAAACTTAATTTAGCAACATATTACAGAGCTACAACAAAAATCAGGTGTGGGAGACTCACCCTCAGTTCAGGACACAAAATGCAGGGAAGCATTCTGCATGCCTCCTCAAGCACAGACGCAAGGAAGACTAGTAAGTTTATCACTGCGGTAGCCACCACCATCACTAGTTTGATTACTCAGACAGTCACAGAGAAGGGACTATTCAAGTAGTCTCCTGCAAACACAACACAGATCAGCCCCACCTGGTCTGACTTTACAGCTCACCTGGGCAAAGAAGAGCTCCCTTACATCAGTGAGAGTGGTGCTTCATAATGATTTTCTCACAAAAGCCTAAGCATCAGCACCCCTACCACTTCCCTATAAATCAGTTCAGTCAGAAGCAGTTGAAAAGCTGCATAAAAGTTTTAGGCAAGCTTCAGACTTTTCTGTGGAATACCAACCCATTGACCATCACTTTGCACCTGATGATGACAAGCCATGGAGGATGCTCCAGGAGTTATGTGTATCTTAACTGGTCTTGTCAACAGAAGAAAAATGAAGTTTCACATCCTAGCACAAAGGATTTCAAGCCTTTCCTTCCAGCCAATAACAACAGTACATATCAATGTCTGCCTTAACTCTTCAAAGAGCAAAAGAATTGAAGGTCAGACATTAGCCACCTGCAGTCTCACCTGGAGCAATAAATGCAGATTATGGTGAACCTGCTTAAAAAGCATGTGTAAGTGATGTCACCCTTTTCCCGAACCTGCAATACCCCAGGATTTACAACATCCTCCTTGTACTTAAGTCAAAGCATCACTGCTTGTTCTGATAAAACAGACATTACCCCAACAACACGCCATCACTTTAACAAAAGGCTCAAATATCAGAGTGCATCACAAGAGACAGCCTTTTTTTTTTCCCTCCTCAGCTGCAGAGGATGCACACTGGTGAGCCACAAACAGAGGGCACACACCACCATGCAAAGCAAGTTGGCAGGCTCACCACAGCTCTACAGTGAGGTGGCATATACCTTCTTGTATGAACATGCATAGAATAATGCCATCCAGTGCCCATCACCTCTGCCAAGGGTATTATCAACTGTAGTATCCCAAACAAGCCTCTCAAAGACATTTACACTTCAAGACCCAACCAGATCCCATAGGACACACCATTCTGAAGCACCTACTAACACTGCATTACTTCCACAAGTTGCCTGTGTCTGAAGCAGATGTCATCTACCAGCCACTTGTAGACAGGTAACAGCAAGTAAGTTAATCAAGTCCCCAGACCTTCAAAGAGGGAATTTCTTGAGGAAGAAGCAACCTGGGATCTCTCACCCAGCCCAACTGAGCAGGGTTCATTTCTACTCTTTGCTACTGCCTTTCAGCTGCACCAGGCAACAAAGCAAGCTTGCCAGGCCTCACTCTGCCACCAGAGACTCACTGGGGACCAAGGCTGTAACCACACTGCCAAGTCTTTCATTCTTGCTCCTTGCTCTCATCAGTGACCTCAGTAGTCTCCCCTCTTCCAAAGGGAAAAAGTTCTCGGATGTCAGGAAACCTCACACAGAGCAGCTGAACTCCATTCCTCACTGCTTCCCTACCCTATTTCCTCTTCCTCAGGAGGCACCTTCACAGCAACAGCTTTCATCCAGACAGTCTTCCTCAGCTAACACCCTTACCCCATAAAAAGAACTCTACCACAAGCTCAGAACTACTACAACTCACCTCATAGAGTAGCATATTTGTAACCCAGCCTTTCCCCAGTTTACAGCTCTCCATAAACGCAGCCTAAGCAAGCTACTTACAAGCCAGCTTTCCCCTACAAGCTCAGCCCCTTCCTTGCTAAAAACCTAGTGCAGGTGTGGCCAATTGAGCAGGGCTGGCCACAGCCTAAAAGGTGCAAACACCTCCCACATCTTACCAGTGACTACAGGGGATTTACTTTTAGATTTCACTAACATAATGCAATAAGGAAAAAAAAAGTCTATTTAGGTATGGTTTTAGGTAGTCTTATAATTCACAAGAATCAAAGTTATTTTTAGGATGCTCTTTATTTGAAATTGAAGGAGTTCCTTTATTTAACAGCTCTAAAGAATCAATAACAAACATGATGAACAGTTCAAGGAAAATTAGACAATGATGAATAGAGTGTTTCCAATTGCATAGGACTAGCCTGAAGGTCCCAAAACAGGCTCCTAATTAAAGAAGTATCTTCCCTTCGTTAGTATATGAGTTGTTAATATAGTATATACAGACAAAACTGAGAAACAATGCATTCCCTATTTATTTTATCAAAGGGGTTTCATAGGTTTCATCAGAGATGGCTAATCTGCATGCTATAGGCCTGGGCTGGGCTGCTAGTGCAGCTCATCCAGCCTGCTTCTCTTCTGCGGAGCTATATCCCAAGGACCCCCAAGGTGCTGACAGTGAGGAATTGTTCAAGCTGCTTATTTTTAGGAGGTCCAGCCACATGTCTATGCCACCTCCCTCCTGCATGAAGATGAAAGGTGCCCAGCCATAGGTACAAACATGCACTTCGGTCCGTCATCGAACATGTACCTCGTGACAAGATGCTCTGATGCTCTGCTAACGTGCAGGGGATACCTGCATTCAGATCACACAAATGAGGAGTGTTAACTGTGCACTGCGGAGAGAAGGGTTCATCATTCACAGGGGCCTTGCACAGCCAGGAGGTGTGGCAAGGTCATGGCAGGCTGCCCTAAAGCCTCTTCTCAGTCAGAGAACATGAAGTAGCCAGATGTAGCCAAACTCCAAGCCTGCACTTCCTATCCCACTCAACAACAGTGCTAGCAGCAAAGGGAATGCTTGCATCTTCAAAGGATTATTTTATTTTCTGCCGGAAGGTAAAACAGGAAGGGAGAACCGTAGTGTACATGACACCCAAAACCAGGCCTAACTGGAGTTGAAGGAAGTCTTTCATTGACTTTACTTGGCAGTAAACCAGGCTCATCCTTAGAAGAGTTCCTTGGTCTTCCTTTAGATCCCTTACAGTATTAGAATCATGTGTTGGGAAATCTGTGATAACATCTTTACCATAACATCATCAATTCATGCCGCTATTAAAGAAATGTAGAACGATAAATGGTGACAGAACAAATCAAACTTCCCTTATCTTCAGTAATGCAGCTCCTCTCTACAGCATTCTGCATTCTTTCTGGGTGAGAACAAGCTTTCTCCTATTCAGGTTGCTGCTTTTCCCCAGAGCAGTAGCTCAAACTAGCTGATCAGTCCCTAAAGCAAGACAACATCAGTGATTATTTGTGCGACTTTTGAAACCTAGTCCTTTCAGGGGTCATAGCAACACAAATTCTACCCGTGAATGCCATCTTCCCAAACCCAACAAAATAAAACATTTAAGGTTTTCCATTTGCAAAAACAATCTTCTGTCATCCTGGCAACTTAGTGCCATCTGGAACATCCTATCTTCATATTTCAGAAATTACGGAATGAGGGAGGACAGGAAATATTTAAAAGTTAATGAATGAATTTTTTTAAGTTCTTTGCTTCAAAATTGAAATAATTTTCACTTACACTCATTTTTGCCCCCTCTACCACCATATGCTAAGACAATTTTCCCTCTCATTGCACTTTGTATTTGACCTCCTGGTGGAGTCAGGAAACGACACTCAACTAATTGTGAGCGCCTGCATTGGTGCAGGTGTGAGGGGAAACACCTAACGCAGTGGGTCAAGGAACTCTAAGTTCATTTACAATATGAAGACCTGTTATGTCCCAAAAAAGTAGCCTACATTTATTGTTATTACAGTGGTGGAGGGACAGGTCAGAAATGCTATCCATGGTAGCAAAAGTGGTTATAACTGCTTCATTTTTGAGAAAGGAAGCAAACTGTAGTTTCAGAAGTGTATAGTCTGCATTTTCAGAAACTTTGTTCTCTCTGATGAAATCTTGAACTTCTCTGCAATTTAGACAAAGGTGAGCGAGACCATTTAAAGAACCTGAAGGTGCACAACTCCATGGGACCTGATGAGATACATCCGTGGGTCCTGAAGGAACTGGCAGATGAGGTTGCCAAACCACTATCCATCATATTCGAGAAGTCGTGGCACTCTGCTGAAGTTCCCACACACTGGAAAAGGGGAAACATAACCCCCATTTTTAAAAAAGGAAATAAGGAAGACCCGAGAAACTACAGGCCAGTCACTCTCACCTCTGTGCCTGGCAAGATCATGGAGGAAATCCTCCTGGAATCTATGCTAAGACACATGGAAAACAAGCAGGTTATTGACGACAACCAACACGGCTTTACCAAAGGAAAATCGTGCCTGACAAATTTGGTGGCCTTCTATGACAGAGCCACAGTGCTGACGGATAGAGGAAGAGAAACTGACATCATCTACCTGGACTTGTGCAAAGCCTTTGATATGGTCCCACATGACATCCTTGTCTCTAAGTTGGAGGGACATGGATATGACAGAAGGACCACTCGCTGGATAAGGAACTGGCTAGACGGCCACACTCAGAGAGTAGTGGTCAATGGCTCAATGTCCAAGTGCAGACCAGTGACAAGTGGTGTTCCGCAGGGGTCAGTACTGGCACCAGTGTTGTTTAACATCTTTGTTGGAGACATGGACAGTGGGATGGAGTGCACCCTCAGCAAGTTTGCCGATGACACCAAGCTGTCTGGTGTGGTGGACACGCTGGAGGGAAGGGATGCCATCCAGAGGGACCTTGACAGGCTTGAGAGGTGGGCCCATGCAAACATCATGAAACTCAACAAGGCCAAGTGCAAGGTCCTGCACATGGGTTGAGAAAATCCCAAGCACAAATACAGGCTGGGTGGCTAATGGCTTGAGAGCAGCCCTGAGGAAAAGGACTTGGGGGTGTCAGTTGATGAGAAGCTCAACATGAGCCGGCAGTGTGCACTTGCAGCCCAGAAAGCCAATTGTGTCCTGGGCTGCATCAAGAGAAGCATTAGCAGCAGGTCGAAGGAGGTGTTTCTCCCCCTCTATTCTGTTCTTGTTAGACCCCACTTGGAGTACTGTGTTCAGATGTGGGGCCCCCAACATAAAAAAGACATGGAACTGTTGGAGAGAGTCCAGAGGAGAGCCACAAAATTAATCAGAGGGCTGGAGCACCTCCCCTATGAGGACAGTCTGAAAGAGTCGGCGTTGTTCATCCTGGAGAAGAGAAGGCTCCGAGGAGACCTAATAGCAGCCTTCCAGTACCTGAAGGGGGCCTACAGGAGAGATGGGGAGGCACTCTTTATCAGGGCGTGTAGTGATAGGATGAGGGGTAATGGTTTTAAACTGAAAGAGGGTAGATTTGGATTACTATTAGAAAGACATTTTTCCCTGTGAGGGTGGTGAGACACTGGAACAGGTTGCCCAGAGAAGCTGTGGATGCCCCATCCCTGGAGGTGTTCAAGGCCAGGCTGGATGAGGCTTTGAGCAACCTGGTCTAGTGGAGGGTGTCCCTGCCCATGGCAGGGGGGTTGGAACTTGATGATCTTTAAGGTCCTTTCCAACCCAAACCATTCTATGATTCTATGATATGTGCACTCCGAGTAGCTGGAGACATGTTGCACTGCCTTCAGCAGTACTGACCATGCATGCAATATCCAGCTATAGCACATTTTCAGTGCTTTTTCTGGTTAATTTTTAAACTGGACTCATATGAGACTCTCTCTAGCCAGACACCTTATTAAAGCTGACAGATTTACAATCCCCAGCATGCAATTTCTGGACTGTGGGTGGCCTTGGACAACTTGTGAAATTTTGCCTGCTACCATTTTCCAGTTGTAGAGTAGGAAGAAGAATCCCCCTTACCTCTCATATGCGTGCTTTCTGCTCAGAATAAGGCATTACCATTTCAGAGGGGACCTGCCTGTTATGAAATGACCCTCCACTGATTGTAACAATGGAACCCCAACCGCAGCTGGGGCATGTAATAAAAATAAATTAGTGCTGCTGTTGTAAAACCAAATAAATAACACTAATAACTCCAAGAGAATTCTGTCAACACAAATAATGGGCAGGGCTGTCATAGTATTTTATTTGTTAGGTTTCTAGAACTTTGCTTTTGACCTTTTACCTTCTAGAAACAGCCATGCTACAGAAACCTCGCCAAAGAACAGTCCCTGCCTCCATGCAAACACCTGAGAACTCTCTGTAGAGCTGCTAGTGAGATATACACACTGTCTGTCAGCGGTGAAGGAGTCAGTTCAAATTCATGATTCAAACAAACGCACTATAAGAGCTTCTAATGTTTGTATTGGCTTTGTGTCCGCAACACTATTTTGAGAATGGTCTGCCTAAGGCATTTTTCTCATTTCTAAAATGAAAGGTACTTTAATGGGGCCATACATGCAATGGTTTAGTTTCTGCTTTGGGCTCCTTGCTGACACTTCCACCTGATTGTTTAATGGCAGAGCTTTTCAATTGCTCTGCACAGAGAGATATCTGGACTTTAAAGACTTCTGCAGCAATGGCACACTGCATGGTATTGTGCACCGCACCCACCTTCTGTCCCAAGGCTGATAACAATCACAGCTAGACAGAGCAGGGAAAGAGTAAGAAAAAGCAATATTTAGACAGTAAGTTTTCCAAGCATTCAGGAGAGAATGGCTTGCACATGTATATGTTTAAATTATGTTTACACTTCTGTTGTTGCCTTTAACTTGGTGCTCATCTTACTCTGGGATTCTTCTGATGAAAAAACCAATACTGCTGAGAGCTGTGTTCTTCTTGGTGAGAAACAACACCCTTCCCCTTTCCTCTCAGATGTACTCAATGCTGAAAAAAAAAATATCAGCATTTTGGAATTGTGTGCTTAGGAGAGAGGTCTCCCTTAGATACATGAGCTTAGTCTCACAATCTTCTCAGCCAGAAGAGACAGCAAACGATTTCATGTACCCAGTACAGGGGTTCAGAGCAGAGCTGACACAACATTTTTATATCATCCACTCCGAGGCTCCAGGTGGAAGGAGAAGAAGGAAGGGAAGTCTCATCAAGATGTAATATTAAGGTCCATTTTCCCCTCGGCAAAGGCACATAACTGAAGCAAACCTTCAGACATTTCTTTTATAAACTGTGAGTCCAACAGACAGACTTCTACAGTCTTTCCGGGCTCAGAAATCTTGGGATACTTTTGTCAAACCACAGATATGCCTGAGTCTACTCAGTTACGTACACATCTCTGAACGTAATGTCCTCTTAAACCAGCCTAGTTAACACTACAGTGTTCATACCTCTGCTCTGAATATGAGTGCAAAAGTCACACATGGTTTGGCATACACCTGTGATCTTTGAGGATGCAGGCTGTAAGTATGATCCTCACTTCATGCAAACAATTCTCTCACTAGCAAACTCAGTGAAAGTATGTCCATTTATATCAAGGGATCATTTTCCTTACACCATACCTTCTTAAAAAACAGTGCTATTCAACAGTTTGTCACACCTAATGCCCTAGGCTAAGCAATGAAAGATAGCATCTTACATTTCTGGTAGTCAGCAGGCAAAACAGAAGCAATGAAACTTCTTCCTGAATTGCTGACTGTCTTGTTTTGAGTAGTTCTCTGGATACTGGGATATTGTAGTGAATCTATGTCACATCATCTTGACAGTGAGTCAAGCATCAGGAAACAGCAATACAGGCAGCAAGAGCTCATTACTGGAAGTTAATGCTGGAGTTTAATGCTGTTTTCTTCTACATGTGCAGCAAGGAGAGTAAGGGGAACATACAGCAGACACTTTCAGCTTCCTGTGTGTATTTGTGTAGTGCTTTCATTCTACACAAATAACTCATATGTGAGTGGTGACAATTAGCACAAGTAAAAAGCAACAGTTGAGCAAAAGCCATTGGGAATAATAGTGCTACCTTTTCTATAAATAATTAGGATACCAAACAGCCACTCAAAGTCCAGTTCATCACTCACCCAAATCTAGGACTACAGAGACTTTTGCAGGCTTTGCAACACACTAGCCACATCTCCACAGAAAATATCTATTTAATTTGCCCAACAGCCTCTTCCCAGATGGCAAAGATGTTTTGGCATCCCACTCCACAACATCTCTATTTTTGATTTTCTGTCTTGGAAATTGGTTTTGTGGTTCAACCACATGGGTTTTTTAACTTCCTATGACTGACATACAATCTGAGCTTGGCTAGAGCAAAGGGATATACTGCATGACACATTATCGAGAGAAAACCTGCCCAGACAAGGAGTTTGTATAGACTTGGGCTGACTGGCAAAAAAGGAGATCAAAATCAAAACATTTGACGTACAGAGAAGCACCCTATGAAATTAATGTGACGGCAGGAAGAGAAATCAGATGTCTAATCTAATGGGACCAGTCCTACATATGCTGTACTTTATAGCTCCTCAGGACTTTGCTGAACTGACAGTCTGCAGGCCAATGACAACTGGAAGAGCTTGTCATTCCAAGGGTCACTTTGGCGCTCTCCTGCCCACAGAACATGACAAGTTGCAGCACACAGTCCTGCTCCAGCTTAAGAGCATGAAATAAGAGGCTGAGGTATCTCATCTCATGGTGACGTTGGGGATGCTGGTTGATGAGAAGATCAACATGATCTGGCAATGTGTGTGCCCAGAAAGCCAACTATAACCTGGACTGCAGCAAAAGAAGTGTGACCAGCAGGTTGAGGGAGGCGATTCTCCCCCTTTATTCTGCTCTGGTGAGACCCCACCTGGAGTACTGCGTCCAGTTCCAGAGTCCTCAGCACAGGAATGACACGGACCTGTTGGAGCGGATCAGAGGGCTGGAGCACCTCCCATACGAGGACAGGCTGAGAGAACTTGAGTTGTTCAGCTGGAGAAGTGAAGGCTGAGAAAATTTTTACCGTGAGGGTGGTGAGACACTGGAACAGGTTGCCCAGAGAAGTTGAGGATGCCCCATTCCTGTAGATGTTCAAGGCCAGGCTGGATGAGGCTTTGAGCAACCTGGTCTAGTGGGAGGTATCTCTGCCCACAGCAGGGGTGTTGAAACTAGATGATCTTTAAAGTCCCTTCCAACCCAAACCATTCTATGATTCTATGACTTGTTTATCCTGCGATGGAGGATGAGTGAGTCTGATGATACTTCTAATAACTCAACTCCCAATGCAGTCTGCTTCTCTTTGTGTCACATTCAAATAATTGCACATTTACGTCATAGAAATTCAGAAGTATTGATTAAGTTACACATTGGTGTATGATTACGCATTCACATCACAGGCAAATAAAAATATATGACCATGACCTGTAAAGACACTCCTTTCACAGCTGAGGAGTCTGATCTGGGTTTTTACTACACTCATTCAAAATCAGTATCACACCACGTGGAACTGACTCACACAGTATCAGTGAGGGAAGAACTGCACCCTCTGAACCCTGAAGACTTAACCAGGACTCTTCAAGATTGCTTTTATCATGTGGCTTTGTTTGGATGCCTTTGCTTATGCACTTGCAAAACAGCAAGTACCTGACACACAGAAAGCAATAATTTGCTAGGAATCAAGTAGGTTAAATCACTCCTGTGGAGAATTTACATAGGTATGTAAATAACAAGCATCTGGAGCTAAAGATCAAACTGGATTCAATGCAGATCAATATTTCTCAACACATGTGAACTCCTAAAAGTATAACACACAACACCACTGTGTCACCCAAGAGAAAACCAGCTACACTTGGATTCATTTTACAAATACCAAATGTTTCTACACTAAATTGTCATTCACTACAGGACTGAATGCAAATGATCAAACTGCAATCACTAGAAAAACTTATGTACATATTGGACTGCATCCTACTGGAGTAGCTTGAAGCAAATGTTTATATATCCTCCCATTAAGTTTATTTTCTTAGGGTGAATGAAAATAGTAACTTCTTGGAGCAGGGGATGGAGAAAATTAGCCTTCCACAGAAACCACAACTGAAAATAATTTGGTAACAGTGCAGAATAAGGAGTACTATGATACTGAAGTTTCACTACTTACCTTCCTTCAGGAATTGACTGTACCTTATATACTTAAAACTGGTTACCCCAGGTTGTTGCCTTCATCTGAGCGTTCCAAAATACTGATTTCAATAGAGGCATTTTTGGTGTTCTATCAGCATATTGGGAAAACATGTCCAAGATATTTTAGGCATAAGTCTAAGCAATTTTATTTCCAATGCTTCAAGACATAACAGAGCAGCCAATTATTTCCATCTCCCCCTTCAAGCACACATAAAATTAGGAATCTCACCCAATCACATTTCAAAGCTACATAACCACTTTCTAAATAGGTTAAATACTGGCCCAAGACTGTATACACACTAGAATACAGGAAGCACAGAAGGAGGCGCACCTTGTCCAATACCAATAATTTCATCATCTCCATACAGAAAACTAGCAGGTTATCATGTGATGTTGAGTAATGAGGAATAAAGGGTAAGCTTTGTAAGGTTTCAAGGCTTGACAAATTGTAGCTTTCCATGTAGAGGCTTTAGTGTTCTTTCCTAAACCTAAAATATCTTTTTACCCTTCCCTTTCAGGCACATTACAGCATCCTTTCTCAGTTGTTAACATCAGTCTGTCCCTGACACAAGAAAGGAAAGGGAAAGGGAAAAGGGGAAAGGAAAAGGGAAAGGGAAAGGGACAGGGAAAGGGAAAGGGAAAGGGAAAGGGAAAGGGAAAGGGAAAGGGAAAGGGAAAGGGAAAGGGTCAATCTCTTGACCAGACCCTGCTGCTTCCTTCCACTGAAGAACTTCTAGCGCTCTGTGATTCCTCACTGTGAGGGAGGTAAAGAAACTGCCCTACCTTGGCACATCGGAAGGGAGAGAAATTAGCAGGAGCATGCCGCACTTGTGGTGATTTGGATTGGTCAAAAGACCAATAACACCAGCTGGATGGGATATACTTCCAGTCCAGAGTGAAGATTTGAGAAATGAGAAAATGTAATTGGAACCAGTTTATTTTAATAAACACAATTTGTTTTATCTAAGATTGTAGAACGCCTGGTGCAAAAGCCTCAGTTTCTGTTACCTCTATAATAACTCTGAATCCTGCTCTTAAAAGATTCTCTTCAGGAAGGGAATGTAGAAGACCTGTGTGCTCGGTCCCTCCCAAACTTTGCTTTTTCATTTGGTTCTTACTGAGAGGATGCCCAGTGCCCAGAAAAATGAGTCCCAAACACAGATGGGACCTGGAAGTGTGACTGCAATCCAAATAACAAATTAGAAAAAAATCCAATGAATTATTTTTCCCATTGAAAAATAAGCAGCAATTGCATTCTTATTATTCTGCAGGAAAGAACAGATTGCCACAGAATTCTTCTCAGGAAAAAAAAAATAAAAACACAACCAAATACTTTTGCGGATGTCAACATCCATCCCAGTGAATAAGTTAATCCCTTCTATGGCTGAAGGTGAGTGTTCTGGGTGTCTTGGAGCACCCCTAAACCCTGGGGGTTTTTGCCAGACTTCATCACTCATAAAACAGTGCAGTATCAGAGCAGATCCTGCAATGCAATGCAGATACCATCCCAGTCCTGAAGGAGAGAATGAAACAAGAGAGGCTTGGAACTATAGGTCCCATGAGACAACACCACAAAACAGATGCAGAGATTTATTTCAACTAAATCCTGTTTTCTGATGGGGACATATTCAGCCTGAATTGTCTTTTCTGACCTCAATTTCAAGTACAAAGCTACAGATGAAGTGCATTTGTTTGTTTTATAACATCAGAAGCAAAAGCCAAAGCACTCTCAGTCTAGTTTCATTTCATGTATTTAAGAAAACATTTTGTATTGTCAATAAAGTAGCAAGTCTTGATTTATGCAGAGTTCATGATAACAAAATTGCCAAAATCACTTTTGCGTGGAGATAAGGTCAAAGGTGGAAATAACAGACATGAAAAGATGCATCAACCAAATCAAGACCTTGAAAAGCAAAATAATAAGCTAACAGCCCTGAAAACACAGCTCTCCATGACTTGTTCAAAGTATGTGGAAGGACAGACTGTTTTTTACTAAAATGCTTCACTCAAATAGTTATTTCTCATTAAAACTCCCCTGAGCTTTTCACCCACAAAAAAAAAAAATTCCATTATATTGTCTTTTCATTCAGATTTGGAACTGAAACAAACATCAGCTTGTCAGGATTTCTTCACGGTACAAATTCTGAGGAAATTGCTCAGTTCTTTTTGTCAGCTGCCATGAAAGACAAATGATTGTCTAAGTAGAAGTATGCTAGTGCTTCCTCCATGAATTAGAAACATGAAAATACCCAGGGGTGCTCTGGCTGACATTAGCTTGAGGATTGTCCTCCTACCAGACACTGCCACAAAGCACCTATGTGACTTCTGCGGGACAGCTCCAGAAGGCCAGCAAGAAGAGAGGCAAAAACGGCAAAGGTGGTTAACAGGGGTATGCTCCCCCCCATGTACAGCCTTCTCCCCAGTAAAGACATTTCCCCTATTGCTAGCACTGAATAAATTTCTCTGTTTCCATTAGATCCTATAATAGCTGTTCAGCTTCCATAGTGGCAACTCAATTCTGCAAATAGGCTTTTAAAAGTCCAAGTTACTCCTATAAATGCCTTTGTATTTGGTTCATTTATTTTATAGTAAACAATATGCTTTTTCAGTTATTTGCCAACAGTTGCAGAAGCTGCTTGTCTGTACTCTCCTGCCCTGAAAATCACGAGTACTCATCACATATTTCTCCCAGATTTCCTTTCGGAATGACCTGCAACATGCCGTGAGAATGCCTCCTTTATTAAAAAATGATAATGCAAATGGGCAGCACAGGTAAGGTTCGATAAATTCACACTGCACATCCCTAGAGGAAATAACCAAATGACTTTTCATGGGACTCTGAGGCAGAAATGAGAACCATTCACAGTCAGAGAATCTAAACACAGCAGACTGTGGATTTGTCAAGGCCACCTCCACCTTGCCTTGTGCATGAGCTACACACTGACAGTTTTGCAGAAGCTCAAATATTTCTCAACACATGTGAACTCCTAAAAGTATAACCCAATCTGAATATGCATTTCATCTGTGTAAAGAACAAAACAGCAAAAGGATACCTAAATCAAATGAACTTTGGGCATGGTTCAGCTCCAGAAACCACTGTGCTCGAATTAATGCTCTCCAGTGTATTAACGTGTCGCCTCATCAGAACAGAACATCTCCTACAGGTGAGATGAGGACCATTTCCATTTATACAGAGCATAGGGAAAAGGTCTGGGAAAACACAAGCGTGGCCAAAACTGAACATATAGAAAGGGACTTCCTTACTCAGCTTCCGGTTAACTAAAGATATCCTCCAATCTCAGCAAGCTGACTACCTTCTTTTCCCTGTTGGGGGCCTTCTTTAGACCTTTCTCCCTTCTTCCAAATGATTCTTCTTTCCCTTGTTGACAAACCCTTTTCTGAGGTTGTTTTTCAGTTCTGGAGCCAGTAATGAGAATAATCTATTTAATGGAACCCTACATATACACACACAAAATATCTAATTTGAACAGTCCACCTTCTCTCCCTCCTCAAATTCTCCTTCAGAGTACCCCAGGCAGGACCATCATGCTTCTCAGTGGTGCCTGCAAGGAGAAGCTGAGGTTCCACTTGCAAAGATGATGTTAAGCACAGGAGGATCAAAGCATGACACCACTCTGCAATACTCTGGATAACACAGCAAGCGTTAGCATGACTATTCTCCTTAATCCCTACCCTCTACATTAGACATCTCTTTTAAAGGGCAGGGCCTCAGCACAGCTGCTGGAGCTGTCCTTAAGCCAAGAGGCCTATTTCTGGCAGTCTTCTGGCACAGCAGTTCTAGATTTATCTGATTTGGGCACTGCCAAAATAACGTCATCCCATTTTGGCCTCTGTTCCTGCAGATGGCTACCACCCAACTGCAAAAACTCTGCTGTTTCTATGTAATTACCAAGAAACTTTGGTATCAACCTATCTTATGATCATCACTAAGAACCAGGAATCCAGGCCATTCCAGCATCCAGCCTGGAAACTGAGTTGATACTAGTGACTGACCCAACTTCAGAAATAACTTTTGGTCTCTGGTGTAAGTCCCAGGACTATTTTTCAAAGGATTATTTCCCTTACACACCCACTTTCATGCTGAGAACCTAACTTTCCTTCCTATCAAAATCTGGGCTGGGCTCAAAGCCTTCCAAATAAATCATTTCCAAGCTCCCAATAGTCATCTATTTTTCATCTCCACTATAAAGATTATCCCTCCCTGGTAATTTGAATCTGGATGACATGGAAATTTTGAATAGATTTAATTTCATTTTTGCTCAGCAAATGTCCTGCCCATGGCTGGTGAGAAGATGGGCGAGTTTTTCCAAAGCGAAAGTTGTTACATACTCTTTTACTTATTTCAAGTCTGTGCATACTCTGATTAAAAACAGCCATTTTCCCAGGCAGAAGGCTACTGAGTGTTCATCTTTCAATCACAGATGTTCAGGCCATTTCAATAGAACACACGTTGTAGCAGGACAATCTGCTGGCATAAGTAGTGACACTGATTACATTTCCCTATATCTTCCTGGTGACCTAAGTAGTTCCAAGCCAAATATGTCACATGAAAAATCCAGCATATACTTCACATGTGTGAAAACATGATCCCATCCACTGAAGAACAGTATTTCGTGCTTCTCAAGATGCCTCACCCTTACCAGGTTTTGCCATCCTTGTAGCAGATGCTGTCAGATCCAAGAAAGTATTTTAGCTTTGCTTTTATTTTCTTTGTTTTTTTTTTTTTTCTTGGAAGCCCTTACTCTTCAGTGTTTCTTGAGTTTATCTTCCCTTTTACCTGCTGTAAAAAAAATACAGCTGATGGCACCAAGACTGGCATCCCATGTTCAGTGCTATTGGCCCACTTCACTAAGACAGAAGTTCAGTTCTACACTTAGGAAGATGCAAGGGCTGGTGAGAAGCTCACAGCTGTTTTGATCTCTGTCATTTTACTAGAAGGTCTCCCATACAAGACAGTCTTGAGAAGTGGAGAAGGGCAGAGACAGGAAGATGCAGGGTGTAATTTTTTCCACTAACAAAACATACATGCTCTCTTTCTCTCTGGGAATTGTCCTATTCAGCTTCACCCAGTATCTGCACGGTCTTTTTTAGAGGCTACAGATAACTATCTTATTTGCATTTAGTATTTGCAATCCCTTAACTGCCTAGAAGATTTTACTTCAGTCTCAAGACCACTGAAAGCATGAGTTATCTCAAGGAGAAATTCCTAACTCTTTGGGCCACATCCACTTCCCCTTCTGCCAGTAATTGTCTCTGAATTCTTACATTATTAACACCACAAACTAGACTATCCCTCTAGGACATTTCTAAAAGAAGAATATTCAGCTCATCTTTTTTAGCTTCACCACAGTCACAGACAGGGGCATGGCCCAATGTCCAAGTAACACTCATTGCAGAGGCTATTTGCAACAGATGCCCTCTCTACCCCAACACACAAAACCACATCCTGGACTCCTGGTGGATCGCTTCCTCATACCCTTCCCATTCCAAGACCCAGCTCTGGGCTGCATCTGCTCCTTGCTAGTCCCTGCAGGCCTTCCCTGCCCCACTCCAGCAAGTGGAGGCTGGCAGAAGGGGCAGCCAGGCCCCACAGAGACTGGAACAAGCAGGAGCAATGACAGTGCCTGCAAATGAAAAATCTTCTCACTCCCTCCCAAGCTCCCTGTGACTTTTCTTGAGGCAATCCAGATAATGCCACAGCCATTGCATAGTTCCCCATGCTGGCTCATCACCTCAACATGGTGCTTCAGTGCTAAATCCCCATCCCATGCCAAAGACTGCATGAGCAGACTGTTCCACAAGCACGAGCTCCACAGCCCACACCCCGCTACAACATTTCAGCTTCAACCACAGCCAGAGGTCACAAGCCATTATACACAACCACGTTCCCCAGGGATCTGTTTCTTTCCTGGAATCACGGTCAGAGCATCAGTTTGGTTAGGTCACATCAGTTCAGTATGGCCAGCCTGGACAGGAGGGCACAATTTCATCTGCAATAAAGAAAAGATGGGGAGATGCTCTAGGGAGGAGGTTGGTCCCGCTCATGACCACTTGACATCGTGCCAAGCTCCAGCATCATGTCACAGCTATGTGGTCAGGACTGTGCCTGTTCCTGGCTGGGCCCCACACGAGTAACGGGCAGATAGATAGGCCAGCTCACCAGAGGGTCACTCAGCTAATGTCACCATTTGCACAGAGAGAACAAAGTATACTTCTGACAACCCCCATCTCTAAAAGCCTCGCTAATCCAGTTGCTAACACTTGTGCTAGGCTGCTAGCAGCATCACCATGTGTTATATCAGGGCCGCTGCTTGTTGCACCACCTGCCAATGTTGTCCATGTTGCTCCTCCTCTTGGCAAACCATCTGCTGCTATTGAGAAATCATTTATTGTGGCATTTGGTGCTGTTGTCTGCTTCAACAGATATTACATACATTCTTAATCTCAGAATTTCAAAAGCCAAAGTTTGTGAAACTTTTTATCACTGAAACTCTTCTGCCCACATTATCCAATTAGTTGTAAAATGGCTTCTCTCCTAAAGCACAGAGCTGGAGTACAAATCTGCTCAAGACATCTTCCAAACCCTGTGAATTGCTGTCTGTTCCTTGAGCAACCTGATCTAACTCCGAAGTGGATCCCACTTTGAAGCTACCTGCTTTGAGCAAGGGGTTAGATCAGATTACTTCCAGAAGTCCCCCTGCAGTCAACATTATTCTGTGGTCTAGACAAATAGAGGTTAAGTTGCAGCTGTCATCTCTATTTTTGCTTCCGAGCCAATATACCTATTCTAGAGTTATTAACAGTCCAAATATAAGCACCAGGTTGGAAAAGACAACATCTTTTTAACCCTGTGGGTCACAGTGCAGCTTCTACAGGATACTTCTACCTACACTCAGACGAGCAAATACAAATTCATCTGCCTATGCTCCTCAAGCTCTGCCCAAGCAAATACACCCTCTCCTTTAGCAGCATACCCTATACAGAACTGCTTCTCCTGTGGTCGGGATACAAGACAAATAGCATGAACCTACTGACATACCTTTTTATTCCTACCTCTAGGCATTACGAAAAAAAAAATCTCTTTTGCTTCAATTTTCCCATCTATTTGCTGCTGTCCAGATCTGAATGAATGTGAAAGTTCTCCACAATTTTCACTCAAAGGACTTCTTTAGATTACATTACATTTCAATGCTGACTTTGCATCTCAAATAGTCATTTAGCTCTGGAAAACAAATTTTTTCATTTACATATTGCCAAAAGTGTTAACTTCTTGTTGATTTTGCTCAAAATTGAGTGTTAAAAACAGAAACTGACTGAAGCTGACTTTTATCCTGGAAGTTGTTCTGTCTTGGAAAAAAATCAGCATTTCCAAACTGTATTTCCCTCAGAAATTCCTGCCTTGTCCTCTTCTTAATTGATTAGGGGTTTTTTTCAGCTATTTTTTATTAGCACAGAGGTTCTAAGGACAAGGAAAACAGACATGAGCCCTCTCTCCTTTATGTCACCCTAGAGCCCGCTGAAGATAATGCCATTAGACAGCTATCTGCCTGAAAACTTACCAGATTCACTTTAGATGGCAACTTTTAAGTTGTTTTTGCCAAAAATATATCGGGATAGTAAAATAGTCTGATTGGTAAGTTCTTCAAGGACATCTGAACCTTATGCGATGCACAGGGTAGATGTGAATGAACTCCATTTACAGCAGTGGACATACATCATGCTTTATATTGACGTAGCTGAGTAGAGAAGTTCTTATTGCTACTGTGCCTGAGAATAAGCCTTCTCCAAAGCCTGTGGTAAGCCTGTAAAGAATTTCACTCGTTCTTTTCCTTAATTACATTGCTGCCAGTAGATACTATTTCATCAGAACCTAAATATCAAAGTAAGACATGTTCCTGTCTATGTAGTAAAAAGACAAAAGAATCAAAGTTTGATATTCTGTGTTCTCACTTTAGGAAAAAAATTAATGCCTTCAGTGGTATTTTCAGTTGAATAGGGAACATAAACTAAAGCCCAGAAATATTTGTGTGTGGATTTTTCCCCATAAATTTTTGTTTGTTTTGTTGTCATACATATGAGGCATTTGACTGATTAAAAATTAGCTCCCAACAGCAAATAGGTTTTTAAATCTTGTTCCTATAACCTTATTGCTAGCTGAAGAATAAAATGAAACACAAAAATCTTGTGACAGGCCAAGGGAAAAGGTACAAATGGAATGGGACACAAAAGTCCACTAACACATAAAAGATGTACCAAAGAATGTGACAGAACATATCTGCAGTCACTTGAAGATGCTTTGAGTGGAGATAATTTCCCTGAATTATTATGTGATAACATTCTTGATCACAATACACAAAGCTCAAAGTTAGGATTCAGAATATTTTTTTTTCTGCATAGGCAAAATATTTCCAGGCCTTTTAACAGTCATCAGCTTGTTTTTTGAAAGGAGGACAAACAACCAATTCAATTGAAACAGGGGGACCAAGGCTAGAACCAGGAAAAGGATGTAGGCAACTTATTACCATTTGACCTAAATTTTGGGTCAAAATTCATGGTCAGATGACAGCTAATTCCACAGGTTTATAATGCTCTGTTATCAGCTTCTCTGTATGTCTAAATATTTGTTGCCAACTGTGAAAAGTCACAACAATGACTCACAAGACATCTTGCTCAGAACTGACACTGAGACACATACTGAGCTCCATTATTTCTTCTTGTGAAATGCAACCAGAAAGGCTCTAATAGCCACACCTGAAACAGGAATATCAAAGAAAGGGGCACAGTTGGCAGAAGACTAAAAAGACCAAAGTTATTCTCTTAACATAGAAAAAAGTGATCATTTATATCATCAGATCTGCCTCCTTCACTAAGAGTATCTGTAAAATATTGTCCAGCATGGGTCAGTTACTGGCTTAAAGTTTCTACAGTTTTCCTGTTCTCCGATTTCCCTTTCCCACCATGAAAATTTCTTTCATGTCAACAGATGTGCACAAAAAAAGATGGAAGGAGAGAAAACTTCTGAGCTGGTTAACTTCAGAACACTACTTTCTGCAGCAAACCTACACCTTCAATTAGGTAAACTGCTGGCTCGCAGCAGCTGTGGATCTGATTCATGCAAAGTCTCCCATTGCTATTGTGACTGACTTAAAAATGATGGAGTTAGTATTCCAGGCATTAGCAACAAATTTGTGTCCATCAGAAACACAGAGGAGGATTCCTGCTCTAGAAGAGTAATTCTTGTAGTTCTGTGGCCATACTATCACTAACGAAAAGTCACAAGGTCAGATGCCACCTCTGTTGAAATCAGTGAATTAGTGTGGCTGTCACAGGGGGAGAATGGGACTCAGGATCTCCCCAAAAATATCTATATCTCAATGAGAATGAGCAGCTGCTTGTTTGGCCTTTGGTCTCAATTTTATTGCAAAGCATATAAAAAGAAATGTTCTAATATTTTATTCCTTTTTTCCCACAGCTGCTGTAACTTCCTTCCACTACCACTCCTTTTTTGCTAGATATCCTACAAAGCTCTACACAGACAATAGCCTGATCTAGAAAGTAATAGAATCACCCCCTAGTCACCCAAATATATTAAGAACAGGGCATCTAATACAGTGTCGTGGGTTAAGCAGAGCAGAGTTAATTTTTTTTTCCTTTTCCCTTCTCTTCATAAACAGCTAGCAAGAAGCTACGTTTTGAATTCCTGCTCAGGAGAGAATTGATAAGAGAAGAACGTTTATAGTTATTGCTAGGATGTTGCTATTTGTTCTCAAGGACATACATTCAGCCTTTTGGGGGGGAAGAGACAGTCTGGCTTCTAGCCTGGGATTTGCTTTTAGGTAAAGATTGAGAAGCAGACTG
>WKFP01014071.1:456278-487172 GCA_011057875.1 Pterocles orientalis | reverse complement strand
TGCATCTTTGTATACAGTATTATTTCTAATATTATTGTAGTTTAGTTATTAAATTGTCCTTATCTCAACCCACGAGTCCTCTTTGCCATTTACCTCTTTAATTCTCTCCCCTATCATTGGGTGGGGGCAGGGACTGTGTGAGCGGGTGTGTGTGGTTTGGCCCCCAGCCAAGGGCCAACCCATCACAACAGTCACCCCAGATTTAGTGCCTTATGTTTTCATAGGAAGAGCTAACTAGATAGTAGACACTGCAAGACAACAGCTGCACTAACGAAATCTTTTGCTACAACAGATGTAGGTTATGAAATGTAAAGGAAAGACACACATCTCTTTTTTTGCTTTTCTCTGTTATCTGTACCCTGCTTTTATTGTTTAGATGAAATCTATGAATCATCAGGAGATTTTTGTGGTTGTATAATGGCTGGAGCCCATTCCTACCACCCTTGAATTTCACTGCAGGCATCTGGCATGAGCAGCAGAGCTCTGGAAGGAGTCTTCTGGGTTTAAGACCACCAAAGAGAAACAGGCTGTAAAAGAGACACAACTACAGCTTGAGGAAAGTGAAAAGGAAATATTATTAGTGGACATTTGTTAAGTTTTTTTTTTGTCTAATTGTATCCAACATCAAACCTACTTATGTAATGAAGATTTCAAAGTTCATCTTCAGTAAAACCAACTTTTTATTGGTTCTGTTTAGGACAGACAGGAACATTGAGAAAAGACCCAAGCAAACAATATAGTGACTGTTCCTTAAGCGTGAACAGTATTTCTGCAGTCAGTAAGGGTAATTCTCATTAACTCTTTGCAAAAATTGCACTGAGACTAGCATAAATAGCCAATGAGGTCAAAGACATGGGGGCTGTTTGTCCAGAAGTCCTCATAACCTTAACCCCCAAGGCCACAGCTCTGCTGCCGAGGCTGTAGGAGCTGGACTTGGCCTCCCTGATGTCTCTGCAGCTCATCTGCACTGATGCTAACGTGATTCCAAGCACGGACTGGACCACAGGGCCTCTTTCGCCAAGGCCCTTCACCACACACAGTAATTTACACTTCTGTGGTTTTTAGCTAGTTTCCAAAGGAAATGAGGCTGATGTAAGCATCTTGTGTTTGTGGGCGTGGGTGTGTTCCTTGCTTCACCAAGAACTTCTGAACCCACTGGATGATTTCAATTGAATTGGACGCAGGAGTACAGATCTCGTGGAAAGCTGTGATGGATAGACAGGTTTCATCAGGGGGACTTCCTTCATGGCAACAAAGGCAGGCATAGATTGAAGGAGGGGAGACAAGGCACAAAAGATACTGAGACAGTATCATTTCAGTCTTTAAGGGACTACCTCAATACAGAAACAGTAACTGTTCAAAGGAATAACAGCACATTTCAGACGCATAATTCTGCCAGACGAAAGCACAAAGCCAAATAAGATGGTCAAAAAATGTTTGTGAAACATTTATAGGAGATGGTAAAAGTATTTTTGACAGAGCTGTTCTTCATTAGAGAATACAGTTCTATTAAAATGTTCCATGGAAAGAGCAATCGACAGTAATGTTCCTAACATGCAGGAGGGCTTTCTAGTCACTTTCAGAAAAAAAGAGAGTGTTTGGTCAAAAACTTCAGTTTTTCAATTTGAAACAGAAGTTGTTGATTCTTGTGAAAGCATGTGAAAGAGCCATTGGTTTGAGTGGACTTCTTTTCATCCCAAGGCAGAATAAAGAGAAATTTCATAGACCTGGAAATTGTAATGAGATGGAAATGTCATTGCTGGGACAAATAAGAAATAACTCTTGAGAGCACACCCACTACACCACACCACTACAGCCCTGTAAGGAGGAATCCCATGGAAGCAGACTACTTTCCAGACAGCTTTCCAGACCAGTGGGCACTGGGAAAGCAGTGTTTCACACCCAGCAGTTTATGCTGTTCACATAAGTATTCAACCTCCATACTACAGCATGCTTTATGGCCTGTTTGAGATCACTCTGTATTGCACCAGTGTATCATTTACACTTATTTAACAACTTTGGTTTTTTACAGATCTCCTGACATCATCAGCAATGTGTTCAAAATGCTCATGAAGTTCTTAAATCATGACTTCTGAAGTAAGTGCAACAAATACCACCTACTTTTGAAAAATCACAGTTTACCAACTTCTTTCAAAAACTTACTGGGATTCATTTGTATCTTAGTGAAATACACAATCATGCTCAAACAGGTAGAAGAGAAGGAAGAAATGCACTTTTTTTAAAATGTAATCATTTCCGCATGTAGAAGCAGAATTCCAAATACCCTGACATGAAACAGAAACAGCTGAAACCTTCATTCAGAAAACATTCTATTTCTTCAGACCTAGGCTATGCAAAGGACATGCTCACTGGATAAGCCAAATACCGTTTCCCTGCAGACACACACAAAACTGCAACAAAACCAAAAAAGTAATCTTTCTTTTGAAGTATTTTCTCCTAAGAAAAAAATAATTTTCAGAAAATAAAATAACGAAAAATCAATTTACAAAGCTGCTACAGTGCTTCACAAGAATGGTAATGTAGGTTTATTGGTCAAACTATCATCCTCTCTAGAACATTTCAGTCTAGATTCAGCTATTGGGCCCTGAAAGGGTTTACAGGTTTGATTTTCAAAGGTCAATAACACCCAGTAGGTCAAAACAGTGATTTTCATGGGCTTTTCCAACCCTTGGAATCTTTCATCTATATTAAAAGGCAGCACTAGAATTTCACAATAAAATAGACAGAGGAGGGTGATGGATAAATTATTAATCTACAGGAAACCTGAGTGATCCTAAGATTAAGAAAATTAAGTCCAACATAGGAAAAAAGGAGAGTACTCTCCAAATAGATTTAAAAAAAAAAAAAAGTTCTCAAATGAAAACCATGTTGATAATAAGTAGCATGCTGGTACAAATATTCTGCCTAACTTCTGTGCAATTAAAGACTGTGCTGAAAAGCAAACTTCTGCCTTGCAAAAGACAGATAATTTAGACCATGCTTCAGCATCCACATTCCAGAGTCTTTGGCTTCTCCAGTGAGAATGTGAATGAGAAGCGACAACTGCAGAGGAAACTACGACAGTAGTTGTACTGAAGGATGACTGGCTATAAGGAAGCAGATTGAGTCCACTCCACCTCTCTAAATACAGGCCTTTGACCCAATGGAAGAATGCACAGATCCCTCTGGGGCCTGTCTATAAATACGCTCCAAATATTTTCAAGTATTTTTCAAATACTGATTTAAAAACTTTCTATATTCAAAATTTGTATGGGACAGTGCTAGATCTCAGCTCTAGTTCTCTAATCCTTAACATTTTGGCTAGCAAAAGTTCTAAGCCTGGACCAAAATGTAGTGTCCAGAAAGTATTAAGCATTTAAGTTTTATATGTTCTTATAGCTTACTTAATGTAAGCATCACTTTTTATAAACCTTTACATACTTTGGCTCTGCTTACAAAGTGTATCCTCATTGTCTTTTTTTTACTGGGTAGCTATAAATTCATAGAGAGAGAAAAAGCCTACAACAACAATGGAGGTAGCATGGCCCAAGCCAAAGCAAATTCATATACAAGGAAACAATGGGAAGTTAGTAAAAACAACATGAAAAAAAAGAAAGTTTATTGGATATACACAAAGAAAAGACCACGCTATGTGTGTGGTATATATTTGTGCTAAGTCTCACGTCTTTTCTGTGATATATATTTTTTACAAGGTTCTAAGCTTTTTTATGAGGTGAATAAAACACACAAGAGCAAAATCTCCAGCAGTTAAAGGGCAGTAGTAGATGCCTCTGCTATGCATTTGCTTCTAATAGAATTCCCATTCACTTTCCTTGAGCAAATCAAAACCATTGTTGGAAAAAGTTCTTTAGAGACCAATGACCCAAATTACCCTTTCCCAAAGGAAAGAAAGAGACATTAAATGTTTGGAAACCTGCCCCCAAACACAACTGCACAAAATGCACTGTTGAGAAAAAGAAGTGCACAGTAGTTCCTGATGAAAACCTGTGTGATTCTGAGCTCTAGCTGAGAAACTTCAAAAGGCCCACTGCAGAACCAGGCTCAAAATCCCATACTACCTTGCACTCTTCCCATATGAGTTTGCTCAGTCTGTCTTGGAGGTGCAACTTTCTCCCTCATTTCAGCTAACTGATTTTATGTCTAGTCAGCCACTTTGAAACCAAAGGTTCCTCCAGTATTAGTGAGAGTCCTAGCTCTTGTCTAGTTCTCTCCTCCTACCATTTAGCATCTCTAATTTGAATCACCAATTACATTCTCCAGCCCAAGTCCTTTTTTTGCTATTCTTTTTTGTTCTTCTCCTCTACCCTCTTTTTGAGAGCAGCTTTTAGTTATGTACAGTGATTACATTCTTCTAAGGATGTGGTAAGTCCAACAGGCTTTGGTTACTTTCTGTAAGACCTCAAAACCTGTCAGCAGTGAGGGAAGGATGCTGGCCTCCAATGTGTGGGAGAAATGACTAAAATTAAGCACATGACAAAAATTAGCAGAAGAAAAAAGGAAGCTTCAACACATGGAAGGAATTCTGGTGGGACAAATAAGATTTGCTGGACCCTTCTCATATGATTCAATGATTCTGTTGTTACACTGCAAGTTGCAGTAATGGAAAACAGAACAACAGTTAGAGGGTGGGAGGTAAACAAAACAAAACAGTATGTTACCTTGTAATGCAGAAGAGGTGAGGTTTACATGTTTATGGTGCATAAAAATGCATCACTCACTCATTGAGATAAAACCCATGTTAAAATCCTTTCATTCGTTTTGTTTTCTTATGTTTAAAGTATTAACACAATGCTGCGTTTTACAAAACAATCCAAGATCTACTCAAAAGAAAGGATTCCTGTTCCTCTTTGTCCAATAATCTCCAGTCTCAGAGAGTCTGAGCAGCAGTTTATCTCTGGAAAATATCCATGCCAAATTCAGAAGTAGGTTGCTATAAACTCTGCTAACTCATGGTTATGAAGAAATCATGTCACCACATTTCCTGACACGAGGGTCTCAGCTATGAATGCAGCTTTTAATTTTCTACAGCAGGGTTCATTAGCTTTCACCACCCATTTTTACTACGCTTGCACCACTTTTCAGTAAACATGTCTGTAATGTTAACATTTCTTACCACTCTGTTAGGAATCCATCAACATCTGTGGTTCTTGTTGAAAAGATTTGGCTCTGCCAGTCAAAGACTGCAATCAGAGCTTTCACCTTAAAAGCACAGATTTCTAGTTGTGATAGAATACAAGAAAAATTCGAAGAATTATTGGTGACTAAAGAAAATGGCATTAATTAGGCACTGGAGAAAGCAAGCTGTTCCTCTTATGTGGGAGTCTAAGAGCATTCAGTTCCAAAAGCGTTAAAACAACACATAATTAGCCCCCTTCAAGCGAAAAAGATGAGAAGACAAATAAAAATAATTCAGTGGTAATATTATTATTTTCTATTTCTTAATATTTAGGCTAGTATTGCTATTTTGAGAATCTGGGAAGACAATTTTGGAAAAATTCAGGTTAGCAATTCTTACCCTGGTGTGTTGCCCTCAAATGGGTCCTCACCAGATTATTGTGTTTGGTCCTCTGAAAGCACCTCCTTCACAAGTTAATTATCTTCCACTGATCTAAGCGTGCCATAGCACTACATATGTGCCTGGCTTCTCTATTGCATTCCCTAGGCACCAAATCTGCAGCAGACACCACTTTGACAGGAAAAAAGTGGCAATGAAAGCAGAAAAGCACACAGCTCTGAGTGCCTGAAGAATCTTTCACCTTCATCTTGGAGATATACTGACCAAAGCAAAGCAAAACAAACAAAGAAACAAAGTACACTATGAACAGTCTCTTGCCTCTCAGTCCTTCCTATTATTTTTTATCACTTGTTAGTGTCCAGTCAGCTCAGACATGCTCTGAATTTGGAGAAAGGTTTTGGGGTGTGTGCACATTTTCTTGCAGTTCATGGTGTCTTCAGCAACTAATAATCTCTAATTTTCAGTCTTTGACCTCATGTGGTCCCATGCTAAGAAGCTATCCTGTTCTGCAGAACTAGAGTTGTGTAGTTTTGCTTCAGCAAGTATTCAATAAGGAAATAGCAGAGCCAGGCACCATTGTGCAGGCTGGCATTTATTAAGCTGAATTTGTACCTTTGTTTCATATACAATGAAGGTGAAGAAGAAAAAAAAGCAGAGATCTCATCCTGCAATTTCTAACAACCACTGTGCAAACCATTTAACTGGGGAGTTGTGTCTGAAACCATACCTCCTGCTTAAGCACTTACTGCACAAACGCAGTGTGGCTCCTCTACAGAACCAGAGGATCAGACCAAAGTAATTTCTTGCTGTTACGTATTTAGTTCGCAGTGTTCTGCAAAGGCCTCTCTTTTACCTTAGGTAATCACTAAATAAAAAATATGACCAAGACACAACAGAGATGGTATTTCTCATTCTTAGCCAAGTCTCAAACATCCTCCTACATACTTTCTGATCCTATCCATTTTGCAGTGACTAGTTCAGAATAAACTTCAGAATGGAAAAGAGGCCCTTGCATCCATTTAAGATTTGATGAACCTACAGAGCCCACCTAGAGCTGTTCTGACTTGCACTGAAACATATTAAGGCTTCTCCACTGATCTCACAAGAAGTTGGACTGGCCCTATAGGAAAGGCTTCAGTGTCGCAAACAATTTCTTGCCATGAGTGTACTCGGTTTGCCAGATAGATTAATTGCAGATATGGTGGGCGGGAGTCAAAGTCTGAATTTCCACCTCACCCACACAAAATGAACAGTAAGAGGTTTTCTCCTGTTCTCCCTCCCCCTGCCCAGCACCACTGCCACCTGTAAGAGGACAAAACTTGAACTCACACAGACACAGTTACATAAACTGGCATTCCAGTTAATAGTTGCTTTGTAAATTCCCAAGCTATGAGCTGTCCGGCAATCTAGAAACTGTGGTTTCCAGACATGAGCTAAATCACAAACCACTGCAGAAGGAGTCATTGCAAACATTCCTTGTGTCATTGTTTCAAAACAAAGCTTGCAATATTTTAATCCCATGACCACAAGAGTTTGTCTGTTGCAGCATGTAAAGACTCTCCAGTGAGTTAGGAAAGCACTCCAGCTTCCACCCCACTTCCACTCATTGGCAAGTCTGCAATCTATCAGGAATACTGGGAAAAGAGGGCCAGAGTTGGACAGCTACTGGTTCACCTACAGCAGTAATGAGAAATATGCAGATGATGATACGGACTGCCAGTAAATACCATCTGCCCTTTTCACGGGAGACACGAGGAGCAGTATATGCCCTGAAAGTGAGAGGCACAGGCTCTAAGTCTTCTCCAGGCTCATGTTTAAGCTTGTATTCCCACTTTGCAGCCAGGGCCAACTCTCCTCCTTCCTATAGCCATGCCACTGTGCAATAAAGAGCGTCAAGCTCTCTGGGTCTGCAGGACAGCAAGCAAAAACATCTGTATAGCCTGGAATCTATAGAGCACACAGTCCTTACCTCTACTCTGAACATTTTAATCTCATCTTAAAACTCAAGAGGTCACAATCATCCACACCCAGTTTCACAGCCACTAACTTTGACAGCAAATCTGTTTTGATTGCTTTTACCATTTTTTTTCTGTATCTCACCTTCTTAGAGACCTCCACCTTCAGTGTTAAAGAAAAGCAGGTTCTGATCAGCTATCATGGGGTAACATCCACCTGAGAAAAAGGCTGCTACAAGCTGTATCATTTAGCTTCATAGCAATGTGCTCAAAAACTCCCTTCATTCTCCTGTAATTTAGTGAACTCACAAATTTCTTTGCAGGCATTCCGTTTCTGATACCCTTCCTTAACAACTGGCTTCCTAAATTGTGACCTCTGAGAAGCAAGGAAACGATGACATTGTGTATGGCCATTTGAAATCTGAAGACCTAGCATACATATGTGAAATTATCACCGATGTACTGTGTTGCCTGATGATTATCCCTAGCTTGATTCAGGAAAATCCTTGCAGAAGTAATACACCAAGGTAAAAAGAGAAGGACCAGAAAAGAAGAAATTAATCCAAGAACAATTATTTTGTCTGTTCTTTTCCACCTAGAGTGCCTTACAGGGAACTATTCTGAAGTAATAAAATGCAACTAAAATTTTCTCACATTTAATTCCATGGCAGAGTGCAGATGTCCTCAAAAGTAAAAATACTCAAGTATTTAAGCCCACAAAGATTCCAGGAAAGTGACAAGACTTAGACTGAGTCAGGATAACACAAACTATTAACTTTCTGAAGCTTCAGGACATAGAAAGAATTCCAAATTTTGCTTGATCAGCTGAAACAATTTAGGGAATAAGTTTCTCCAACTTTATTGCCAGCAACTTTAGCAAAGAATTTCAGGACAACATTAAGGAAAAATATAGCTGTATAATAGAAGGCACTCCTCCATGGCTTTCCTAGTAAGGTGATACAAGCCTCCGAGAACAAGGCATCTTTAAACTTCATAGAATCTGGAGGCTAAAAGAATGCTAAAGATTTAAAACAGATTGTGAAAAAAAGCAACCTGAAACAGAGTCTTTACTTGTTTTCATATTAAAGTCACTTTCCCATTAACAAGTTAGTTCTTCCAGATCAGTTTGCAAAGCTGAATTAGTTTTTCTACAGGGCAATGCTACCAATTTATAGCTTACACATTTTAAATGCTTACATATTGAAATGTGTTTGAAAGTCTTCTTATGGTATTTTGTCATGCCATATTATGATATTTGTGTCTACCTGTAAAAAGCAATTAACATCTGCTTGGAGAAGATGGGACACTCTTGTTTCATCCTGTTAACCACACAAAAGAACTCACCATCAGTTAAGTGAAGGACCAAATACTGCACAGTCCAGCTGAATCTACATAAAATGACATTTGTAACAATTTGCTTGGGGCAATGGGAAGAGCCTTATATAAGTAATGCCCCTATAAAAATGCATCACAAATTTAAGAAAGTAGATTTTGGCAAGTAACATCTTCCTTAAGGAAGTTTTTGCTGACTACACACAGTCTCTCTGGGACAGATGTGGTTGACCAGTAAGTCCAGTCCAGTTCCTAACAGTTGTCCCTGGTTAATTCTTCTTCTACAAAAATGATAAAAATGCTTTAAAGTTAGAGACTAGAATAATAAAACCATGTAGGTTTCTACAGAGAAAGTGTGTTTTGGGGGATCCTTTGATATGCTTTGTTTATTGTTGCAAGCAGTTGAAAACCACAGTCTATTTTCATTGTTGCTCTGATCCAAGTTCCACATCTGGCTGTCAGTGCTTGGTGGGGGACTTCTTCAGAGATCTGTGCATGAGAAATATGTGTATTCTGCAGCATGGTGTGATGGTCTGGGATTTCTTTCTTTCACCTTTCAGCTTTACACCGAAGGCTTGTAAGTAAAGCACAGTGGCTCACTAATGACATCCAAGGTTTCCAGCTAAGCCTAAAGCTCTCTAGCACACACAAAAGTCTCAGAAAAATGAGTGAGCACCATGCCAGTTTGGTCTTCATTAACCACTTTGACCAAAAGCTGATTTGTTTGCCCACGTCCAATAAAATAGCACATTTTAGTGGTCAACCCTACTGCTATGTCCCCACAGGTCCCGTGGAAATGTCTGATGCATGAAGGCACTTGAACTGTCTGAATATTAGCAAGGCTACCCTGCCTTATTTAACCACTTGCTAGTAAACATGGAGGTAACAGAAAGGCGAGATACTAAGAGGTGACCTGTCCTGTGGCATCAACAAAGCACTTAGCATCTCTGCTGTACTGCTGGAAACAAAATAAGGGAAAGCCAAAAGTTCATCTGACTAAGCACGTCAGCCTAAAAACTGGGACACACTCAGCTGACTTACACCTCACCTCTCCTATCAGAGAGAGTGATTTGCTGAGAGAAAAAAGTTGGAGGTCCTGTCCCCATGAGCTCAGAGTCCTTTACACAAGGCTCTGCATGTATCCACAGGAGGAGACAGTGCCCCAGAAAACTTACTGTCTCAACAGGCAAAGAGGCACAGCCTATAAGCAGAAAATAGAGAGCTGAATCACAGAAACATTAAGAACTATTTCTAGAAAGGTTTTCACATGCTTGAAGTCTGGAATTTAAATCTAAGCCCCCAGCAGAGAAACTCAAAACATTGAGAAACTTGTAATGAAGCTTGCAAATGTGGATGTTACCTCTAACCTTCATATTGTTCCAAATTCCTGAGCTCTCTCAGTACTCCATGAAGGCCAGTGTCCTACTACCCACACCCATCTCTGTCTGCTAGGAGTACAGCATAACTCATGGAAACTCCTAATACTCTGAAAACAAAGATGCTGAGCTCTAAAGAGAACATTGCTGGGTTTGAAACCTGGGCTATTATATTGATGTTTAATACATGGATTTGGAAAGTGGAATTAGACCAGAAACGTATTTTGAATGTGCTTCATTTAGTTTTACAACTCCCTACAAACCACGTAATTTGTTTGGTTTTTATAATATAAAATTTGACCAGATGATCAGTGAGCCAGAATACTTCATGCATTGTGTATGTACAGATTAGCTGTAAATAGGCCCTTTCTTTCTTATGAAGAAGGGTTCTTCAAGTTCTTGATACACCACAGTATTTACTTCTGTAAATATTTTTGACTCCTAAACTTTGGACTCTTAAGTTAGGAAAATCTTATAGTAACCAGTAAAAATTAACATGAAATTACTTGTTTTACATTCAGATATGAAAAAAAATCACAAAAAGTGACTGCATTGTGAAAAATCTGAATAATGTATCTTGAAAGAAAACTATGAAAATGAGATAGGACAGTGCCAGCACCAATGCTAGCATGCAGTATGCTCTTGACATCCTAAATTTTGTCCCATCAAAAGTCAAAAACAGTATATAAAACCATCAGTGTTTATAATTCTAATGCTTAATCCACCAGATTAGGCAAGATCTTGATTTTAGAAATTCTAAAACATTTATGAAATAATGCTTACGCAAATTATCTCCAATATACTGTTCTAACACTGCTGCACTTTCAGCGACCAGGGAAAACAAGCTTTAGAGAAGCTGCTACACAGAAAGAAAGAATCCACCTATTCGTCTAATATCTGAATCATTAGAGAGCAAGGTCCTTCAAAACCAGTTGACTTTCCCAAGCCTGTATAAAATAGTGTATTTATCTACCTCTGACAAGTGATACCTCACTTATACCTGTGAACAAACAACCATGTATTTCTGGACTCAACTCCTAGCGGACTCCAGTTAAAACCTCTTAAATTGCAAAGAGTGCTTCTGTACCCATGTGGAAAGTTCAGATCTTAAGAGCCTTTGTCCTTCGGCCCTCCCTGAACTCAACCTGTAGTTTAACAATATCTTGCTCAAGACAATATTTCCTTTCTTACCACTTGTAATAGGAAGACATTTCTTCCTTCCTCCTGTCCTTTTGCAATACCTGCACTCCGTTGCTTCATGAAGCTTACCTTCAGCATTGACTGGGTACATGGATGCTTCAAAATCAAGAATTCCCAGTTCAGCCTCAAGTCCTGTTCCCCAATCACACAAATTGTATAAAGATGTTTCCTTTCAGGATGTCTCTTGGAGTCAGCTGACTAATTCCTTCTGAAACAAAATCCAGGTGCAACTCTGGCTACAGTTCACTTCATGGAATGTTCTCAAGAAATACAGTGAATGAGACAGCTCCATCTTTGTCTCCATCCTCCCTAGATAGGGCTCCATTTTTCCAGTGAGATTTCTATATTTGAACAACACTGCATGCACCAGGACTTCTGACAATTTCATGCTTTAAGAACATCACTCTAATGGGCTGCAGCACAGCCCCTACATATAGTATTTAAAACATTTTGAGCTACAAAAATACCAATATATCTTGGACCGTGGAAAGACAATATGAAGCCCAGGACTAAGTGCTGTGGAATGTGGACACAGCAAGTCAGCTTTACATGCACTTAGCCCCGAAGCAAAGTGCACACAGGTCATATTTCAATATTCAGCTTGGACCTCAGGGAATCATTCCCTGAGATATATTTATACAGATACAAACATATCATACAAATTTAATTTATTATATGTATCACATTTAATAACATACTCAAGAGTGCACAAGTAACCGCTGTTGTCCTTTCGATTAGGCCTTGTTAAGACATCTTGGTGTATAGATTTGCCACCCCTGGAGCAAGGAATACTTCAGTATTGAGTAATCTTGAAATCACTCATTAATTGAAGCCAGGTTAAGGTAATGTGCAAATAATTTGATGTATTAATAGTATCCACAATTGATGATGCACTTACATGTCTGTAAAAGATAAAGTGAAGAAATGGAAGACAAATTCTACTTAATCAGTTGACAACTACATTAAACCAAAAGGGTTTTCTACCCCTTTAAACTACTGCCAGCAACAAGAGAAAGACAGACACAAACACACATACACCCCTTTGGTTCTATTTGATATACTGAACACATGATTGCTCGATTCCTTTATTACATCACATGAGTTTCCTAAGAATATTGCCACCCAGGAGTATTTTGCTTGGAGCTCACCATAAGAGACATTTAGGGAGCACAGAAATTTCACCATATAACTTGGTCTTTACAGAAGCGAGGACCTGGAACAGGAATAAGACAGTGTCCCCTCTACCCTCTGAGAATTAAATGTATTCCTGTACAGTTACTGATTCCCTTTGAAGGCCTGCAGCTCACAAGAAGGGAAGGTTGGTGGCATTTTGATAATACTTTTTGCACAATCTGTTCCCACTCCAGGATAGAGAAAGCACGTATGAACCAGAATACTCCTCCTCACTCCTAGGGAGGCAACTTCCTGCTCCGTCAGGGGGATTGGACTAGATGATATTTCGAGGTCCCTTCCAATCCCTAACATTCTGTGATTCTGTGAACAAAATACAATCCTGCTGTTCTGAAGGACTTCAGTTCACTGTCACAACCTAATAGTTAGATGTTGGACAAAAAAGGTCGGATTTTCAAGGCAGCAACTGCACCTTAGGAACTGAATATAGGGTTAGGACACATTAAATATGATTTAGAACCTGAATTTTAAATATACTGCTATTTAACTTTGAACACAGCATGTAAACAAGCTATACCAACAAGGTTCAGGAGCTAAGCAAGCCAAAATATAGTTCAGTTCCCAGAAGGATGCTACAGTACATCCATCAGATCATTCCCAAGACAGATCGGCTATGTCTCATTAATAGCCTCAGGGACCTCTTGAAATTAATAAACCAAAGCCAGACTCCACTGTCCACTCCCTAAGGACCACAGAGGTCTAAACTTAAACCTACACCTCATTAACAACAGCTGGCACACCAGAAATTACACTGCCTTTAAACTGGCATCCGCTGCCAGGAGAAGCTCATTTTTCCAGTGGAAATAGGAGAAGTTCCTGGACCATACAGTAAGTGATTCACCAGGATGAAAAAGTATTCCACGTCTTGATGACTTTGTCACCACCATTTTGGCAGACCTCCTACAACTAAGAAACTACAAGAAATTTAAAACAAGTGCGTGACTGGTGCACTTTTCATCACGCATCAGTATGAAGAGACAGTTTCTTCAGGAAAAGTGTTATTTAAAGAAAAATGGTACCTTCTGACCCGAAGTCATTACTTAGTTTTCACCACCACTCTTCAGGAGTCTGACAGCTTATGTTAGATATGAGTGACTTTTATATGCAAAATACTAGTGAAATAATCATAGCCAGATAAATAGAACTCCAGTTGTAAAAGCAAAATGCAACAGGGAAGGGGTTTTCCACACAGTCCCATTGCAAGGCTCTATCAAAATATGAAGTACTTTTTCCTCCTTTCTTTTCCAGAAACAGTGTATGAATAAAATTTTATGTTCTCAAAAAATAATCAAAATTAACTTTCTGAAAGATGAAAAGATAATTGAGTTTTTCTTTTTCAATTAGTTGCCCATAAAAAAGGAGAACTTACTCCTACCAAATGACAGCCTCACTGGAAGAGTTTTGGATTGTCAAGCCTTTCCCTCTCCCTTTGCCCCCCCCCCCCAACCCACCCCATATTTTCATGAAACAGCCTCTGCCTACCCTAACAGCACTGTAAAAAAAATTATTATTTTTTCCTTACTGCTGGCACAGGTCTTCAAACAGGTTAGAGTGCTATTAGCAACTTTAACACAGACCTTCCATCTAGGAGTTCTACCTCATTTCTCACTGATACTGACAAGATTATTTAAAAAGCATAATACCAAAAGCCCAAAACTGTCTTACAAGTATTTCCATCCAGAAACATGCATCTTTTCTGCAGAATGAGCATTCACACACATAAAAGGTTGAAGAGCGGTACAGCTCCTTAAGCTGTTTTTATGCTATAACAAACAGAATTTGCAGATATGAAATAAAAGAGAGAGACTACCTTTTAAAATGTAAAACAATGTACAATCAGGCTTAGGATTTATATTTTCACAGAAAGTTGCAAAATATGACAAGTGTTGCAAAACACTTCATTTTCTACCCATTAGTTTTCCCATCTGTGAAATTCAAGGAATAGAAACACTTAACAGTGGCAGCAGGATATTTGTCAGTCCAAGATGAGCATATGAAAGTGTTCAGTAAAGCATCTTCATTTAATATCATTTAAGTGCAATGTGACAGATTTTACTGACTTGCAGTAGTCTCTTGGTCTTATTGGCTCTGTAAGCACCTGTCTAAAACCACATCTGTTGCTGCTGAGGAGCAAATGCTAAGCAGAAACCAACAAATCCATTTTAGCACCAAAGCCTGGAGACAGCATTCATCCTAATGAATTCAATTTGTCCAGGTATTACACTGCTTTGCAAAAAACTTTGCAGAAATCAGCATGAAATGACAAAAGGGAAACGAAGAGAGGTCCAAACAAATAAGACTTAATGAAACACTGGATATATACATTTTCCCTACAACATCATAGCTACTTCAGCAAAATTTTTCGTAAGAGAACAGCTGTGTTAAGTAAGTCTGATAAATTAGAATGGAACCTCATTAGCACCATCAATTCTTTTAAAATGCTTTTTCCCCTTCAGTTTTGCATTACCACCCTAAGATGTTACTTTTGCAAGGTAAGGATAAAGCAAAATGCTAGCAAAAGTGTAACAGAAACACTGCCAAGACTAGTAAAGTTCAATGAATCCGGAAGCTTTTTCTGTTCCATTTCTAGCCTATAAATGGTCAAGGCTTTGTGAATTTTATGGGCCATCTGCAGACCTAAGACAATTTATGTCCTCAGAATTACATCAGATCTTTAAACTTTATATAAAATTATTAAAATTTATAAAAAATTTAAATATAAAAATGCATAAAATTTATGCTTAGCAAAACTTCTCTGCTTATACCCAATTATATCAGCAAAATCAATACACAATAAAAGCAGATGTCTTCTCACACTCTCTAATATGGGGTGTCCTTTCCTAATTCTGCAATGCATTTAGGCATTTTTAATGTTCTCTCTTCTGCCTCTTCCTAATCTCCTTTTAATCTCAGAAGAGAAGCAGTGAATAACATCTGTTCAGGGTACAGTAGGAAGTGACCTGAACACTTATCCAAACCACAAGCCAAAATGCTTGTAGCTTGACAAAGTTCGGCTAACATTTTTTCCAGGTTTTGGCTTACCTTGGAAGTAAAAGTGACAAAAACTCCACTGAGAGAAGTCCATTCTTCTAAGAATCGATTGTAAGACTTCTGATTTTGCACAGGTGTGAGTTTCAGATCATCTGGCTATCCCATGCGCCCAAGTGTGTAACAGAGCAAATAAACCAGGACACATCTTGTTCCTCTCGCACTCTGAAGTAACTCCAAAGGAATCAAAATCCTCAGGTGCATTTACACAGTTTATGTGCATCACTCAATACATGCCCATACTCAAAATTTTCAAATTCCTCACCAGAGCAGTAGCTGGTAGTTAAGTTATGTGTTAAACTCAACAGTCAGAATGCTTTCCAGGCATGTCCCCCATCTCCCTAATGAATACTCTGCTTTGTCGACTTGCTTTTGCTTTTAATTCCAATAATTTTGGTTAAAGGAATTCCAGTAGATAAGTCCAAGGAAGCCTAGTTAAGTTAAGCAAGATCATATTTATTGGCATAAGGGTGCCACCTATTGTCATGACAACTGATGTGAGAAAATCCTCAGTAGACTTTTATGGAAAGCATACCACTATTCATTCCTACGTTAGATCACCTCCAATCCCTTAGATGATTCAGCTTCGGCAAGATTATGTTTCTGCATAACACAGTCTGTACACATACATATCATTTCTTCTACTATGTCTTAATGCTGCTGAGCATGGTGATAGTAAGCTCTGATTGTGCCACTGCAATTATATTTTCATACTTGACCCCCAGAAGTTGGTCTGTTATACACATTACTAGGATAACAAATAAGGTCTCAAAAGTGCCTGTATGCACTGACATTAATGCAAACACATTTTATGTATTTATCTGTGTACACAAATACACTATTGGCAGCATTTTTCAGTAAAAACATGTATTTGACAAAAAACATTTTTCATGATTACTGAAGTTTTAAAAACTATAAACTAGTTCAATATCTAAACTCTATTAGGTAGCTAGTCTGGGCAGGTAGTGGGGGGAGGCGGTGGGAACAGCAAGAGAACAGTTCTACTTCAAACCTTGAAAAAAGCACCACTACTCCACTTCTGGAATTTTAAAGTGCTTCCCAAAAGTATTCTCCCATTTCTTTGACCAGCCTCACATGCAGTCTTTGTAACCATGCAAAGCGTAGACTTCAGCTATAAAAGTGATGATAGCTTGCTTTAGTGCTGACATAGCAATGACAACAACAATGGACCAGCTCTGCTTTAGCCCTTTAACTTTGAACTTGAAGACTAGGTTTCAGTGATCTTCCAGCAGCTCAAACATTAAACAGTACATATGGGAACTACTATTAACTACATAGGGAAGCTAAAAATTGTATAAACAAGTGTACTTTTATGTAAGGAAGTGCAAGCTCCAGTACTTAATTTTTGTGGACGCTCACCTTTATACAGTGGTCTTCAATAATAGGTAACAAATGTTCAGAAGCCAGACCACCCAGTTGCTGCTGAGACGAAAGAAACATCTATTTCCAGGCCTACTGTTTTGAGGGCCTTTAAGTTGACAAAACACTGGCAGAATAAACACTGTGCTGTGTGTCAACAGATCAGTATCTGCCTTTTTTTTTTTTAAGCACCAGCCTTAACTGTAAGCAGATCTGTGGGAACTGAAAGGGCACGAAGACACCATGAAGCTGGCCCATCATATAAAAACCTAGCTACATAGGAAAGAACCACTGGATTGCTGTATCTAAGATATTCCATATTTCTGCCATTCTTCAGAGATATCACGATACAGATGGACACTTTGTCTCAGAGCATTTATTTGGTTTGGTATAGATTCATGCCAGGTTTGAGCTTTCAGCTTAAGGCTTTTGATTTTTCGCACCCCAAAGAGAACGTACCAAATCTGAAGTAATGCAGGGCTGACTTTTCCTGAGCGTGCAGGTAGAAAGAAACAGACCATTGAAGGTAGAATCAACCTGGAAAATACAAATACCACTGCTGTTAACATGCTAGCTGAAGATAATTTGAGCAGGCATGACCCTAAAAGACTACAGCCCTGAGACTGAAACATCACAGTTGTGACTAGCACCACCACTTTTTCCTTCCAAATCTGAATTCCAAAGGCCAGCATGACTTTGGTTCTTACATGCTCCAGACATAGCTACTCTAAACTTAATGTTTGTTTCAGCTTCATGTCCAGTGTGTAAAGAAAAAGAAATTGCGTTAATCTTCATGGTAGCAGGAGAAAGAAGAAAATGCTACTCTAATTTGGCTGCTATTTGTAAAAATACTTTCTAATTTCTTTAAACCTTTTTACATTAAAGAGGGGGAAAAAAGGAGAGAGAAAAAAGAAATCCTTAGTTCTAGGTCCATGCTATCTACAGTTAGAAACTTGAAGTTTCTTTACTTAAAATAAAGATGCTCAAGTTTGGAGCATCTCATCCCTTTGTAGTCAGAAGGAAGACGGACAACATCTACCACCTAAGATACTCTCTGGAGATACCGATCTCTGTGACCACAGAAGAATTCCTGAACTACAGAGATCATGGCTTAGTTGGTTCAGTTAGCTTTATAATCATAGATTACCACTCATAATCAGCAGATCATTATCTATACACACACAGGTATAACACAAACTTAACTAGTTCTACAATATTAGTATTTTCTGCCAGCAAGTATTTCAGCAGGAGTTCCTCTGTCAGAATTTCTCTGCAGCTCTTGTGGTACTGAAGCCTGCAAGAATTACATGAGCAAGTCCATAGAAAGACTTAAAAAATACAAGCCTTGTGTCAGCATTTCTAACACTCAGAGTACAGTGATCCCTAACATTCCATTAACTCACTCCTGAACTGATATGCCTAAATGCTGTCCCCCAAAATCCAACCAGTGTGGGTTGTTAATAAGCCATAATACTCGCTACCTGTGACCTATAACATTTTCTTCAGGTATATGACAGGTGAGATGTAAAACGAGTCTGGGACTGGATCTGCTTTACAGTTTGGAGAATAATTCAAAGGAAATAAAGAAAAACTCTCCATTTTGTTTTGATTCAGTTAACAGCAGGAAACAACGCATTTCACCTCAGTAGTGATGCCTTCAGTGAACTTGCCACTGATAACAGATGAGATTAAAGGCTTATTCATTTGTAACTTGAATGAATGAGTTTAGTAAGAAAAGCTGTTCCTAGTAACACAACAGAAACTTTAATTTGAGCAACTAAAGGGACTCCTGAAGGCAATGCCAAAGTGCACATCTTCACTGGTAAAGCCACAGTACTTCTTTGCAGCCATCTCCCCCCAAATAAAACAGGAATCAAAATAATCAGATTGAGAACTTTGTCTTGGTTCCTACCAATAGATAAGCTTCGTGCACTCTCTAAGGAGTCATAAATAGATTTAAATTTTTTAAAACCCTTATAGAATTAAGAGTTTGTCTCTGAAATTAAGTCTTTGGAGAGGTTTCCAGGTTAAAAAAAAAAAAAAAAAAAAAAAAAAAGTATAAGGTCTTAGGCCTTGTGTCTCAGCATTTTACAAGAAGTCTGTACCCATGTAACTAGTTTCAAGTTGTCTTTTCACAGTGATTTGACTAACTGCAGTGGAATGAGCCAAGTGAATTAAGACTGACTTATTTTGGTATAGGAACTCCTTTCAGGAAGACTCCTAACTGGTATCCCAGGTGGAGGTGGGGAGAAAAAGGGCCAGTTCAGGTTCCTGTAGCATCCAGTGAAAATTATATAAAGGATGTGAAAGCAGATCAGTTGCCTAGGGCTCCGTATGGCTTAAACATCTGCTCAGTAGTGTCCCAGCTTTCTCCACTTTCTTCTCTGACAAATATCTGAAGTTCCCAAAGAGGCTGATAGAAAAGCTAATGGCCCCCATTTACATCAGTACACTCCTCTAGGTTACAGCAGATGCTTCCAGAAGCAGACAGAGGTGACCACAGTGTAGAACAATAGGAACAAGGATATTCAACAAAGATATTCACACAGATCCAGCCCCCACAGCTTTTTTACAAAGGTCACTAGTTTTTTCTAACAGCATTCTGGTTTTAAGATCAGTAAAGATATATCAGCAAAACAGATAAAATTGGAATAAAGACATCTATCCTGGCACAACTGAATCCACCTGGCTGAACTATGGAGTTATACCACTGCAACTATAAGGGTACGTGCAGAGAACACTCTAAAGCTGGCCTCAGTATTAAAGCCATACGTAAAGTCCCAACATCACAAGGTGCTTGCTTGGATGGACAGGGAATGCTTTAAAACCTTTATTTTAGGACACTTCACCTCTATAGTACGTCTGGCTACTTCACTCCCACCACCCAAAAAAACACACATCCTGTCAACAATATTAAATATTCTTTGTGGCACAGCTTGTAATTATCAAAAACTTTGACAGCAGAAAATAAATGCAAAACCAAAATACATCTAGCCAGCAGCACTCAGTAAAAGCTCCATATTTATTTAGCATTCCCTTTGTTGGCAGTTAAATGCATATTATTGTCATATATATGTTTTGCTTTATCAGTTCTGTCAGCTCTTTCCTTTTCCTCTTTTCCCCACTCTAAATTCCATTTTCCTCTTCAAGAGAGTGGGAAAAACACACCAAGAAAGCAAACATGGACCCTGACTCTCACACAATATTTCCATCCCTTGAAACTTAACATGCAGTTGTATATGACTGCATTTCCGTTTGCACTTATTTTCTTGGCAAAGGTGAGCTTGGAGCTGGCTTGTGAAAAAGCTCTCCTTTGCTCTATTTTGCCCACCTACTTGCCTTCAAAAGCCAAAAATCACAATCTGATGAACAAAGAGAACACTCAGTGGCTCCCAGTAGCCTGCCTTCTCCATATCTTTGTACCACATATACTCCCTTGAGTCTAAGCGTGCACATCAAACCCCCTTCTTGCCTAGTCTTTCTGCTCTACTGATACAGCAGCATGACTGACACTGTCCATTGTCCACACCAAAATGAACAAATGTGAAATAACACCAGAAAGATGCCTCTATCCAACATTTCTAACTAGAGAGGTTAGAAGAATGGTCTTATTCTTGCCTTAATTCCTGACTGAAAATATGACCACAGCTTGTCTTTCAAATATCACTTGAAAGCTGGAAGTCACTGACCAAAAACCTTTTACAACCAAATAACTAGAAATAGTTGTAAAAGCTAAAAGTGTAATAATAATCAATGAAGCTACACGATATGTAATTGGTTAAAACTGTAATAAAAACCAAAGCTATCTATTGCCAGCTTCTTCATTTCCATATGCAACAGTTCTGCTCTGTGCTCCTTCTGTGTCTGTATTCAGAAATCTGACACAGTAGAAGGATTGCTCAAGTCCACCTTGGTTGCACTTACTCCACGTCTTGGGAGCCAGCACATGGCCTACATGTCACGTATCTCTTCAGAGCACGGCCATGGGAGCACAACTGCAAAGGGAGCCAATGGATGCCCAGTATGGATGACCATGGGGCAGAAGAAACATGCCCACAGGGATGTCTGACACTGGCTGATTCTCCTGCTGTCAGCAGAGAGAATCTGTGTACCGTCATAAAATTGTTCAGGGTAAGTTCTCCCTTCACAGACTGGAGGTAAGTTCCAGGAGAAAGGCACAGAGAAAGAGCTACATGGCAGCATCAGTCCTAGTTTTAGTAAAGCCTGTGTTAGTACTATTCACTGAATATCCTCCAATGATACTGAAGACAAGAGCAATCCTCCTTTTGCCATGCCCAGGTGTTCACTTGGACTCTAAACTCACATATCATCAAATAAGAACATCTACACTGGGTCTGAGGAACCCCACTTGGCTATATTACAACCTTGTAAGACATTATAAATTTTCTTCACATAAACAGTGAATAGCAAGAAATACTTCCTTAGCCAAAGGCAGACTAATATTATGCTGGCAAACCCACACTCCCCACCTTAGTTTGGGAATAGTTAAAACAGTATAAAAGTGTAACACCAGTGGATAAAGCCTGTAGCATGCTGTACGGCCAAGAAGTAATATTTGAATTCATGTGGGGAAACATTTTTGTGTGTTACAGAGACCAAAACTCAGCTTTAAAGCCCCATGGGAGAGCTGATCTGGAAATGCTGTATAATTCTGTCTTAGTTGCCTCATGGAGCTGGAGTACAAACAGGTGACGTACTGTGTATTCTGGACTTCTCTTCGGAAAACTGGGCTCTAAACCACAAACATTTGTACACAGTCTCACTCTCTCACCAGGGCCATCATCTGTTTAAAAAAAAAAATTGCAGGAAATTCAGTGTGACAAGAGGATTGCCACACTCATTATTTTTGCTACTTAATCTGATACTGGGTGGGCTTTTTCTAAAAAGAACAAAACAAAAAAAAAAGCCCCAGATCCTAGAATCATGAGAATTTCAGTGTTCTTTTTGTTCAGCACTACAGAGAGAAACCTGGAAACATGAATCCTAACTTATTTTTGCTTAAAAATATTTTATTTTATAACTGTCTTTACTTTTGAAGCCTTGGTCACAATATTGCAAGGATCAACTTGTGACTTAAGAACCACAGGAAATAAGACTGTAGATTGCTCCCCTGTATATTCCATAGGTTATGATCAAATCACTAGAATTGTGCAATCCACATATTATTTACTATACTGTATTTTTTCCATTTCTTTATCCATTAAACTTTTCTTGTTTGTTTTTTTTTTTAAACAGATACAATGAGAAAAGAACTACTTCTAAAGACAAACATAATTCTCCCTGTTTGGTAGAGTACTTTTTACACTTAGACCAGCCAATTCAAACTGTTTTTTTACATACAGTCGGACTTGCAAGTACTGTGGATGTAATTCAAGTTAGAGAAGCAAACTCAATGCTGATTGACTGACAGTCCAGTTTTCATCTAGTTTTGTTTTCTCATGGACATCTGCCCTGTTTGAATTGCAAGCCACACACAGTAAGAACACTTGTTTAAAGTAGAGAAGTTATCCACAGTTTCTTAACATCACCTGTGGCTCAGCAAACAAAATATGTTTACGCTGGTAATCTAGCATCCTGTTGGATTTTGCAGTTTGTATGAAGTACATCCTTCTCCAGAAAGTACCAAACTAATGACCTTACCTGTTCATTCCTGCCAAGCAGTAGTCGGCAAGTGAGGAATACACTTCAGTAAGCAATGCCTTTTACTGATGACATTTTTACCCTTAAAGTTGCATTTTTTTACATTAATTTAATTGCCAAAACAAATCAGTATGAGAAGAAGATTTGCATGTTTCAGCATAATGTCATAGTAAATAGGGACCTGTACACACATATCCAAGCAATATTAGAAACCAAAACTGAGTCTGGAGATTCTCACATCATTTCTAAACCTTGTAAGCATCTCACAGCATTTTAAAACTAGTCAGGAAACCATTTCCCATTATCAGTCAATTTTCTGGTGTTGGGATAAGACTATTTTTTAAACTACAGAAAGGGAATCACAGACTGTGTGCAAAGGTAGCTGATGTGAGCCACAGCCTACACAAGCCTATCTACTGGAGCAGTGTTTGCAGTAAGCAGCTAATCTGCTTCACTTAGCTTTAACCCTGCTGTGCAATGTACTGACAGTAGGAGGAGCTGAAAGAGTCTCTCCAGGACTTGGGTATAGGATAAAGCTTTGTTGAGCCAACAGCTTCAGATGCTTAAGACTTCCTTCTTCCAGAAGTGTTCCTTCAGGACACTTCACTAGGGATTACTGACTTCTCCAACAGCTATGAGCAAGAATACCTGCCTGCATCCCTTGCTTCTTTCCTAGGTGAATGGTGTGAGCTACAGGTGATCTTGCCAGGTTTCAGTACTATTTATCTCCTCCAGGCTGGCTGGATCAAAAATGACCCTGTGTGTATATCAAAGTCCCATTTTTACCTGGTCGCACCAGCTTTAACAAGTTCTACACTTACTAAAAGTCTCACCGTAATTGATTTGGTTTTTTTCTCTACAAATCCTCTGGCATTTGAGAAAGATGGGTATCTCAACACTTTCTCTTAAATTTTTGAATCTCCACCTTGAAATTAAAGTATATTCTTAAATTTGTAGTGTATTTAGATGGCAGAAAAATCTCATGCTAATTTAGACCTGAAACTTGCAACTGCTTCCACATGTGCTGTCTTTACTAGTGTACCGTTCCCTGGAATGAGAGGATTCCAGCAAGGTGGTGTCAGTGGCAGCAAGCTGAAGGCTTCTTCAAAGTGTTTGCAGGATCAGGGCTTTCTCCTCCTGGAATGCATCACTGTAAAGGAGCACAGTTTTCAAAGGCTGCATCTGCATTCAGACACTGACACTCACTGGAGACTCTTAAATGCTTCTTTTATGTAACTAAAGGTCAAACTGAACCTCCAAATGTGGTATTTCTGACATCCAATTAAGTAGCCCACATTAAAAATTGGTCCAATGTTTAATTATGTCTGGAGAATACACAAGTTCAGCTGAGACAATTCACACTCACCTCATGTGTTTCTTAGAGTGTTTTTGATGGTAGAACTGAATAAATATTCTTGTGCTCCGTAGATGCACCGGATCAAGGTTTAGCTTGTTACACACAAAAAATAAATCAGCTCATATTTCCTTGACTTCATTTTTCCAGCTCTGTCATTCTGTCTAGGAGCACACTGCACAGTCAAGCCAGGCATGGCTATGCATGTTAATAACCCTTGGAAAATTATGGATATTTCTGTGCAAAATCCTTTTTATTTTTTCCAAATAAATAGTCAAAGTGCACCTGGTAAAATATACTTTTCTTTCTTTTTTTTTATTTTTATTTTTTATTAAAGCCTGTGTTTCAAAAACCCTAAGTGGAACCACAACTGTGGTGCTGCTTTTCAAATCAAAAGGAACATACAGTCTTCACAGGATATGGCTCCCAGCCAGTTGTTTAATGCTTGTAGGTCAATATAAAACCAAAGCGATTTCTGCTGCCTAATTGACAAACCACATATCAAGCAGAGGAAGGTTAACAACTGCACTTTCTTTCACCTAAGATCCTCCATCGAGTCCCTGGACCCTCAGCCCCTTTTTATTTTATCATTCACAAATATCTATTGTGAGCTCCCTCCAGGAACAACAGACTAACTGCATGCTTGAAAAAAATGAGACCCCGGCAAGCAGTGGGTGCCTGGTCACTCAGGAGCCAGGCTAGCTGTTCGTCATGCTCCTCGATTTCAGTCTGCCAAAGAGGTTTAGACCCACTGCTCCCAGTGTAAAGTATTTATGGATGGATGAACCAGGAAGAATTTCCTCAAAAATATTTTTGGTTGAGTCATGACATCAAATGTCAATGCATCACCAAACAGTCTTGATACAACCCAGTAACCTACTCGAGCTTGTTTGTCAATTGTCTGTGTTTTAAGGTAAATATCTCTTTGCCAAAACAAATGTTAAAAGTCTTTGCACAAAAATGTTCCCCAAAATACCAACAAAACAGTAGCCTTCCTTTTATTAAGTTTTTTCCTAGTGTCATTCCCTGCATGTTTAAAGGGAACAAGCCTACTTAGGAGTAAGGGAAGATTTCTGGAGGGGGGCACCTGGGAAGAGCAGAGAACACAAACACCAACAAGACCCAGTGCCTGCTATTGCCCAGGAAAATCACCTCATTATTTCACCCCTTCTGTCCTCTCCATATCACAGCAGTCACACACAAGGATATTACCAGACCTCCATCCAACACTGCAATACCTTAGTATAATGGGATATGACTCAGACGACTTACGCTAGCATTGAAGAGGCAGGAGACACTACTAATATTATTCCAGTTAACATTCTTGTACAGATTCTTGGGGATATTGCCCGTACTATATCATAATAGTAATACCTTGTACTTCGCTCTGATGAAGCAGCAGCGAAGTCCAGCAATGTAAGCATGGAGATTTCAACTCTCTCTGTGGCCAAAAGACACTGTATAGTGACATAAAACCATCTCTGTGTACACTGCTTCCATTAACACTGAATGGATAGCTGTCATCTGGAAGAGAAATAATGTGGTGAAGACTCTAACAGCTAGTTCCGAGTACAACATGCACACAGCCAACACTGAGTTAAGCCCTATGTTGCAAAGACTTAATGATTCCTAGTCTCTCAGGGTTGAGTGCTGATTGAGTGGCTAAACTCTCATACTTATCCATGAGTTTGATGTGCACCTTCTTTGAAGGAGACATTGAGTAGTTCCATTAGCAGCACACACAGCTGTTTCCATCTGCTTTTATTAGCCAGGACAGACACGCTGCTGTTCTGCTAGCTGTCACTTTGAATGTTTTGGGGGTTTCTGACCTTTGTTTTGTTTGATGCTGCTGAGCTTGAGGTATGAAAACTGTGCCCATCTGATAGCCTCCCCACCTAGCTCCAATAGAGGACATGGCCAGTTTTGCAGAATTGCAAAGTTCAGGTCTGTAGTTTGATTAATCTAAGTGAAATAACCTTCCCTGTACTGTCTGTGAAAAGTAGATCACTCTTCGGCCTCCTTTCTTACTACTGGTGTTTGTACTACTGGAGGAAGAGATCAAAATAGCCCTGTATTATCCTTCTACCCACCTGTTTCAGGCAAAAACATCAATTTCTTACCCCCAAAGGTTCTTGAAGAACGTTTTGAGGGTATCGCCTTTCAGAAAGGACCTCCTTGTATGCATAGCACAGGTGGGAATGTGTAGCAAAGCAAAAACAGTAGAAAAATCCATGTGAATTAAATGAAGGGAAGATACAATACTGCAAAACCAGTCAAATCCAATAAATACTTGTGTTCAAACATTCGCTGATACCTTACAACATACAGAACACAGGAGGCAGACAACAGAAGCCAAGCTTTGTATCTAAGCTCTTCCTTTACCTGAAGAGACAAACCCTAGCCTGCTTGATGACCCCTCTGCTTCTCCCACAATTCCCATTTTTTCTATAATACATAGAACTGTATCTTTAATGGAGTCAACACAGTAAAAAGGGCACAGATACTGGAGTTCTAACTTTAAGTCACGATTTCTGGCAGGAAAATTACTTCAGCTTCGGAAACACAAATGTATCTTCAAAGATTTGAGGGACAGTTGCTGTTTCTGCATGTTTGTTTCTTTTCCTTATGTGACATTGAGAAATGCAATTCCTCCTGTAAAGGGGGGGAAATTCCAATATCTATCATTTTGAAGGATTACAGTCAGTGCCATTAACTTGTGAATGCAGCTCTAGTCTTACATTTTCTCTTACGGCACTCTGAAAGTGAAACTGAGCATGAGACTTAAAATTAACCGGGATTGGGTACAGAAAGCCTGGGAACCTTTCCCCTTTCCATAAAGTCGATGAAGCCATTTTACTTTGCAACAGCACTGCATAATATATTTCTATTGGCCTGGAAGACAAGCCCAATTTGTTTGAGTAGTTTAGAGAAATGGAATTGTTACGATTTACAAAGTTAAGTAAGAAGTTCTTTTTAGTCTTATGTTCAAAAGCCAGATTTCACCTCCCTTAGTTTAATTTTTCAGGCCTTCATATACTTCTGAGCAATTTCATTTGCATAAAGCTGTGCTCGTTTTCTTCACAATTAATTAGGAAGAACTGTCATATCTATTTCTGCGCACATGCAGGGCCTAAGACTTTCTATCTTTGACATTTTTCACAGAACTGAGATTAAAAACCTAAAGTTTAATTTAAAAAAAAAAATAGCAAACAAGATTTTCAAAAGTGCCTCTGTATTTCTGTTCCCACTGAAATCAACACTCAAAAATTCAATCTTCCTTTTCTGTGACTACAAGCAAAACCATAAACATGTAAGCTGATGCAGTTATCTTCTCTACTCTGTAGATATCTTGAAACAATACATCCAAGGCACAGGAACTCCTGTCCTTCATCCTAGTGGAACAAATCAGAAACCAGAAGATGACAGTCTGTGCCGACATTGTTAACTCTTCCACAACTAAGATATCAGCAGAAATGCTCAGCTGAACTCCTGCAGTCTACTATTTTTTCCCCAGTGCCATTAAAAAAAAACTAAAATGCTAATAAGTACCCAGTATCCATCTGTACAACTCATAGGAAACAGTAGAGTAAGTCATACAATTTATAGTACAATAGGAACTGAAAACAAAAAAGGGAGCTGAGAGCAGTAGAGCTCTCCTGATCTCCAGAACACCTCCACAACAGCGTTTTCGTCTGCCTTCTTCTTCCAAAAAGAAAGTCCTGCTTGCTGCCACCATGCCCCAGCCTGATGCACGGGCTACGCAAAAGGTCCTACAGGAGAAAGTATGCTTCAGAGACCACAAAAAGCTTATTCCTTACCAACACCAAACTCTCAAACCACACAGGAAATAAAAATAACCAAAATACATTTATTGGAAGCTCTTTCATTTTAAACCAAGTTTACAATTTACAGAAGTATAAGATACAACTTGGGGCAGGGAGGGATCTTGAGGGTGGCAACAATAGATGCAAAACTGTGGTGCTGGGAAGGTAGCACTTCCACTAAGGACAGCAGAGCTCTAACACACTCTGTTAAGTAGCTAAGCAATAGTTGTTGATACTCTTCTTCAAAAATTACATAGCTGCTAGTTGGACTATGTAAAGCCGTGGCATTATCCTCAGATGTACTCTCCTTAGGATTTCTGAAGTTCACACACTATAAAAATGACTACACCAGTATATTTCTTTCTTTCTTTGGAAAGAAAATTTTGTATTGCTAAACCGCCTTGTTCTCAGGTTGCCCAGTTGACTCTTATGCCATTTTTGCTGCCTCTTACTCAGCTGACACGGTGCCACAATGGTAGCATTAGAAAGATTTCTGCTGTCATACTAAAAATAATTTCACAACCCCAGTCTAGGCAGATTTACAAGCAGTTAATAGTCTGATAATTTCAGTGGATAACATATTTGGTAGGATTTTGGAAACATAATCTATTTGTTTTCATTTTAGTTTTTTCCTCTTTTTTTTCTATTATTTACTCTCGCCAACAAGTCTGTTGAAATGTAAAGCAAACCTATTTTACGTACTGTTATAGCTCTTTCAAACCACAGCCATCAAGTAAATATTTGCAGATATTCTGTGGTTTAATTAATTGGCTATGGTCTGCTCAAAGTGTGTGCATAATGTCGGTTTAATTGCAGAACACCACCACTAAGGAATGCCTCTTTGTTTCTTCTCTTTCATGTACATAATATTTGCCATTACCTGGCATATCAAACTAGGAGTGTTATACGAATATAGTAATTCTGGCAATGAAGTTTGGAAGTAAGTGTGTGGATCCTGTTCGTCATGTTTCTATGGTTATTCATAAATATTATGGCCAACCTCAGTCAATATATGCCATTTGCAAATGAAATATTTTTTTTCAAATTGCTGAAAGCTGTTTTCTTTCACAACTCATTTCAGAGCACTCAGAGAAATTCAGTCAACTCTTTACTAACGTCATTTAAAGGATGCCCAACGCAAACACAGTTATTCAGTGCCAGTGTTTTCATATTTGGACCAGTACACCACTTCTATGCACTGTTTACCTCTACAGAGTTTGTAGGGAAGGACAACTGGGACAAGTGGAAAGGATGCTATAATGAAATTTAAAATAACCAAAAGGTCCTTTGGCAGTTTCCTTATTCCCTGAAAAATTAGTGCACTGCCTGGAAAATTAAAGAAAACCTGATCTGTAACTCCAGTGGAAAACTCTTGTCATCTATTGTCCAGATATGAGAAATGTTAATTTTCCTCTTCCAAACATGCTGCAAGTAGCAGTCCAGCTGAACACTGTGGGGACTGGAAGGCCACTAGAGACCAAACACAATCGTCTACTCTGGCTTCCTGGATGACACAAGCCATGGAATTTCAAAGCCTATAACTCCTGCTACAGCAACAAGCACTGTCATCAGAAAAACATCCATTCTTGATTTAAAGACTTACAGTGATGGAGAGTCACTCTGCTCCTGGACAAATTTTTCCAAACTTCTTAAATAACCTCATTGTTAAAAATACAGCCTTACTCCTACTTTGAATTAATCCTCCTCCTTCTGTTTGTTGGTTCTTCACAGAATCATAGAATCATAGAATGGCCTGGGTTGAAAAGGACCATAGCGATCATCTAGTTTCAACCCCCCCGCCATATGCAGGGCCGCCAACCACTAGACCAGGCTGCTCAGAGCCACATCCAGCCTGGCCTTGAATGCCTCCAGGGATGGGGCATCCACGACCTCCCTGGGCAACCTGTCCCAGTGTGCCACCACCCTTTGGGTGAAAAACTTTCTCCTAATCTCTAACCTAAACCTCCCCTGTCTTAATTTAAAACCATTCCCCCTTGTCCTATCACTATCCACCCTCATGAACAGTCACTCCCCCTCCTGTTTATAGGCTCCCTTCAAGTACTGGAAGGCCGCAATGAGGTCTCCCCGGAGCCTTCTCTTCTCCAAGCTAAACAAGCCCAGTTCCCTCAACCTTTCCTCACAGGAGAGGTGCTCCAGCCCTCATCTTAGTGGCCCTCCTCTGAACCCGCTCCAAGAGTTCCACGTCCTTCCTGTGCTGGGGGCCCCAGGCCTGGACACAGTACTCCAGATGGGGCCTCACAAGAGCCAAGTAGAGGGGCACAATCACCTCCCTCTCCCTGCTGGCCACCCCTTTTTTAATGCAGCCCAAAACACAGTTGGCTTTGCGGGCTGCAAGCACGCATGCACTGCCGGCTCATATCCAGCTTCTCGTTCACCAGGACCCCCAAGTCCTTCTCCGCAGGGCTGCTCTCAAGGAGATCTTCCCCCAGTTTGTATAAATACCTGGGGTTGCCCCGACCCAGGTGCAGCACCCTGCACTTAGCCTTATTAAACCTCATTAGGTTTACACGGGCCCACTTCTCCAGCCTGTCCAGGTCCCTCTGGATGGCTTTCCTTCCTTCCAGTGTGTCAACAGCACCACTCAGCTTAGTATCATCCGCAAACTTGCTGAGGGTGCACTCGATGCCATCATCTATGTCATTGATGAAGATGTTAAAAAGCTCCGGTCCCAAGACGGACCCCTGAGGGACATCGCTCGTGACCGGCCTCCACCCTGACACAGAACCATTAATCATAACCCTTTGGCTGCATCCGGCCAGCCAATTCCTAATCCATCGTACAGTCCATCCTTCAAACCCACACCTCTCTTTAGAGATGTCGTGGGTTAAGCAGAGCAGAGTTAACTTTTTTTTTTCCTTTTCCCTTCTCTTCATAAACAGCTAGCAAGAAGCTATGTTTTGAATTCCTGCTCAGGAGAGAATTGATAAGAGAAGAACGTTTATAGTTATTGCTAGGATGTTGCTATTTGTTCTCAAGGACATACATTCAGCCTTTTGGGGGGGAAGAGACAGTCTGG
>WKFP01014071.1:395578-454933 GCA_011057875.1 Pterocles orientalis | reverse complement strand
TTACAGTGGGACAGAAACCACTCCCCACACCCTCACCTAGAGGCTCAGGGTCCTGGCAGATATGAGAAGCCTGACCACCGGTGAAGACTGAGGCAAAGCACTCATTAAGTACCTCAGCTTTTTCTACATCTAAAGAAGCCAGCTCCCCATTACCTTTTATCAGAGGGGGAACACTCTCCTTGGCCTGTCTCCTCCTGCCTAAGTACCTGTAGAACCCCTTCTTGTTATCTTTCACATCCCTTGCCAAGTTCAGCTCCATCTGTGCCTTGGCTTTCCTGATCCTATCTCTGCACACACGGACAACAGCCCTGTATTCCTCCCAGGCTACGCAACCCTGCTTCCACTTCCTGTACATTTCCCTCTTTTCCCTCAGTTTAAGCAGCAGGTCCTTGCATAGCCATGACGGTCGCCTGCCTCCCCTGCTTGACTTCTTTTGCTGGGGTATGGAGAGCCGCTGTGCTCTCAAAAGGGTGTCCTTAAAGAGCTGCCAGCACTGTTCTGCTCCCATGCCCTTAAGGACAGTTTCCCAGAGGATCCCACTCAGCAGCTCCTTGAGCAGACAGAAGTTTGCTCTCCTGAAGCACAGGGTCCTAGCTCTGCTTTTAGCCAGGCCCACCTTCCTCCAGATCACAAACTCCACCAAAGCATGGTCACTACAGCCCAGGCTGCCTCCAATCTTAACCTCTCTAATGCTCTCCTCCACATTTGTGAGACCAGGTCCAGTAGGGCCTCTCCTCGAGTGGGTCCATCTATTACCTGGACCAGGAAGTTGTCCTCGACAGACTCCAGGAATCTCCCGGATTGTCTGCCACCTGCTGTGCCACTATCCCAGCAGATATCCGGGTGGCTGAAATCCCCCATCAGGACAAGATTCTGCACGCAGGACACCTCCTGCAGCTGGAGCAAAAAGGCCTCATCAACAGGCTCCCCCTGATCAGGTGCCTGTAGCAGACCCCAACCACTAGATGCCCTATACTGGAATGATCCTTGACTTTTACCCATAAGCTCTCAACCTGGTTCTTGTTACACCTTCATCCGTCAGAGTAAAGAAAACTCCACCATTACAATCTTTTGACCATTAGAAAACTATACACTGGGAACAAGGCACTTCTCAATAAAGAGCCCAAACTGCTTTCATCTTTTGATGCAAATAAGTGTTATTTCTTTACTCTATCTTGCCCTTTAAATAGTCAGTGTATAGAAATAGTCTCTATACAAAGACTATGTCATGCTTTACCACAAGGATAGCTGATACCTGGTTCAGTCTTTCCAGCCTTTAATATCATCATTACTATTAATACTATTTTAAGAGTCATGAACCCCTCCATATGCCTTCACCTCTATGCACCATCCATCCATCATGCCTTCCAACATAACCAAAGCAGATGAAATACCAATATGAACATTCAGCATAAAAGTCTCATTCATAGACATCAGAATAATATGAGACTTGCAAACATTTGATCCTACTTCCAGAAGACATCACTCGATGCAGGAATACCCACTATCTACTCAATACTCTGCACTCTATATCTCATCCTGGTTAGAAATTAAAATTGTGAAAGCAAGAAGTGACTGTTCGTTTTCCCAACCTTTTGGACAGGAACAGAGTTGAGCAGTAAAATAATTTTATTGGAAAAAACTCCATCTCTCTTATTTGTGAGTAGCTTGATACATTCTCAGATTTATTTGGAAGGACTCGTGAACTTCTTTGCCATTTCCCTCCCAAAATAAATTATGAGAAGTCTGCTGTTAGCATTTAGTTATTTAATTTAGTACACTGCATTGTGTAAGTTGTTTACAAAAATTAGTCATTACTTTTTCTGTCCCATGACTGGTTACTTAGACTAGATCTGCAAAGGTCAAATTAGGAACTTTACACAGAAATAAGAAATATTTCAGCACGTGCTCTACTAGTCACACATAAAATGGTCTTCTTGTGAATGTTACAGAATAAGTATCGCAGGAGAAGAGATCTGACAGCAGAAGGCAAGTTTTGGTGTGAGACTGTTAAGTTCAGAATGAAAAGAGAGAAGCAGTAGAGCCACATACGGATCTGCTAAACAAATGAAATCCTGCCTCTTCCAGCACCTTCCTAGTTGCTGCATCATGTAATTAATTATATTTGTATTAATTACACTGTAAATATTCTTGCTGCTTCATGCACACTCAGGAAGAATGGATGCAAAGGGATTGTGAACAGGCCTGAATTGAAAGTCAGCCTTATACCACTTGCTGAGGAGTGGAGAATGGGGTCAGGATGTGGACAGCCAGCTGGCACTTTTTGGAGTAGCATTTAGACTGACCTTAGAAGTATTTAGTAACACTTTGATAACTGGCACCTCTAGGACCAAGAGAACAGAGACATGAATTACAGCCACTTGCTTCTCAAGAGTTTGTAAATTGAGGATATCACCTCCTATTTCTTATGTAGCAGTACCCTTTAAAGATAGCATTCTTTCTACATTTAGAGATTATTCTGGAACTGTCTTAACCAGTGCCTGAATACAGTTCAAATCCAGTCCCAATGCTGACATTTGTGCATGTTTCTATCCAGTATTTTCTCAGGCAGAACTCCATTGGCTTTGAGAAGGATTTTGCTTGAGCAAGAACATCAGGTTTGACCTTTTAATTGCACAGTGACAATTAATAACAGCTCAAAACAGAGATTTTTCTCTTTTAAACAGTACAAAAAATCCAGTATATTACAGAATGCATGATACCACTAAAGCTCTCTTTTCCCAAAACCAACAGAAATAAACTCTTTTTTTTTTCCAAAGCTGCTTCAACATCCCTTGAAGAACTTCTACAAAGTTCAAGAGCTATTAAATCAGCACTTTTCCAAGTGCCCAGGCTTGCATCAAATTTGGCAGCACAGCCAGACAACTGTGATTCCCATATATATCAAATGCAGCCTACAACAGCTACACATACAACTACTTCTGCGGCAGAGTGGGAGTGAGAGCTCAGCTCTCATCCAGTCCTCTATCCATTAGTAAATTTTTTTCCCTCTTTCGACCTTAAGACAAGCAAGGTAAATGGTGTAGTATGGGGTCCAGTCTAATTCATTTCCTTTGTAAATCTTGTGAATTGCTATCTAAACAACGATTCTATAAAGCAAACCCTTTGACTGATTGGTCCCATGTGTCATAGGGCAGGTCAGATAGGTATCTCTTCACTATTTCATGAACATAAGAGAGAGTTCAGCATAAATTTCATGCCAAATCTATGTTTATTTAATTAGACTATTAACTACATGTGACAACAAAACCTGCCACTGAAAGGAGGAAGGTGGCTTTACACTGTGGAGGAGACCAGTTGAGTAACTGTAAGTTTAGGAATTAGTCCATCATTTCATTCCATTCATTCATCCATTCACCCTTTTTTATGTTTTATTTCTAACATTTAAGTCAGAACTCCACTTTTCAAAACAGCCTGAAGGTCCCTCGTCTTTCTAACACCTGGAGAAGAAATACTGACATATCCCCAGATTACCCAGTTTAGCCCAGTTTGCCTACACAGTCGAACAAGAGGTACTTCACCTTCTCTTTCAGACTTCCCTGCTGTTGAGGCCTGGGTCAAATCTTGCCCTCCTGGAAGACAAAAGCAAAATTCTCACTAATTTAATCAGAACCAAGGTTTCCCTTCTCATATGTCCTAGGTGAGAAAAGGAAGCCTAGAAAAGCAGCAGCTGTGAGTTGTTTGGGTTTTTTTCTTTCTACAGATAGGTAAGACAGCATACCTGTTATCACTTAGAGGCATTAGAAGTCTTAACTTTGGAGCCTGCCTCTTTTACCAAAAACACTGCCAGGCAGACTGGAAGCTGTAGCCTAGCAAGGAACAGTAAATCATGAAATTACATCATCTACTCTACTCACCACTTGTGGCTTTGGGGAAAACACTTGCCCACATGCTGCTTAGGTCAGTACTAGAATTGTGCTGCATCACGAGTTAATTACGGAGCGTGATGCTGTATGGAAGAGCAGATCTCTTCAAGTTTTCTTGCTTTGAGTGTTCTGTTCTGTGTGCATTACATTAAAAACAATCTCATGTTGTAACATTTCTATTAGTTCTAACACGCAGCTTGTACAAATGTGACATATGCCTCCTGGTTTGCCTTGCAGATGAATGGGAATTGCCCATTCCCTCCCTAGCTTGCTTTCTTTACAGCGTGGACAAACCTCAGATGAGAGCTCTACTCGTGTTTGTATCTACTTCCTTGAGATGCAAAGCTATATTACTCAGGAAAGAGTAGGCAACGTGCTGTCCAACACTTCAAGCATTGCTGCTAAAATACCTGGTTCTGCTGTGCTTTTTAATGCTACTTACTTATTACTTAATGCTCTATTTTATGGTACCACATTTCAGTAGCACCTGAGTAAACTGATGCATAAAATTGACCCAAATTGAAAGTACAGTGTCCATAGATGATGGGTTTCTATCTGCCCTGTCTTCGGGATTTAAGAACTCTGCTTTGACATAATCTTTTCCCAAGTGCATTGACTTGTGATTTTAAGATCAATTGATTCCACGGCTTTTTGTTGTTATTTAGTATGAAGTCGATTGGGTTTTGGAGGGGTTGGAGAGTCTTGAGATAGGACGTTGTCAGTATGCTATTACTTTCACAAGTTTTTCAAAGAGGTAGATTTTGTAGTGTTTCCCACTGATGTTCAGACCTTTCACTGCCTTTGGAAGACCTTGCATGGTCAGATCCTTCTGCCAAATAATAGTTTATTTTTCAGTTCTCTCTCCACAGTTTCACACAAATGAGCTATAATTGTCTTTATTAGCTTCAGAATGAGCCCTGTGGGTCCACAACTTAAAACAGAGACAGTTGTTCCCTCAGCATCACTTAGAGTAGCTACCAATGAATAGACCACCTCTGTGTGCATACTTAACTGTGTCAGCACCTTGCAGCACAGAAGAACTTGAGATACTATATCCTCTAGTTACTTCTGTCATGACATAATTAATATTTTTCAAATCTGATAAATTTAATTTGGTAATTTCCATCTCCTGCAATTGTTTCAAACCACACTGCATTACAACAGCTAGCTTACAGGGGAAGAAAAGGGCGTTTCAGTGCTAACAAGTATTATAGTGAGGACAGGCTCACTGGACTGATGGAGTTAGAGAAAACATGGAGTGCCTAAAATATTATTATAACAACAGAACTGAATCATGCTCAGGCACATATCTTGACAGGACTGAAAGCTACGAAACAGGAAGTCTTTAAGATAAAGTCCATAGCTCAAAAAGTGTCACACAGAGGCCCTAATAACTACTAAGCTGTAGAATTACCAGTTTTGCCAAAACCAACAGATTTCCTTCTGATCTCAGAGCAACTGTTTCCACACAAATCACATGTGGAGACATTTTATACGGGTTATGTTATCTATGCCTCTTCTGTTTTCTCATTGCATAGATTCTTGTATTTTGACACTACTTCTCCTCCCATATAAATGACCCTGTAAATTAAATTTATAGCTTCACAACTGGGGTCAGATCAGTACAGTTTGTTCTAGTTTGGAATATGGAATAGGAAGGAGTGTTCTTAATGGGTTTAGGACAGACATTACTTCTTGGGAATGGAAACAGACTCCACCAATCACTAGAACAACAAACTGGGAATTGGGAAATCCCTTGTTTCGTCTTGGCTGGTCGCGTGAACAAACCATGAACTCTTTCTGTGGCTTCAGTTCACTCATCAGTACAGAGGAAATCTGATCATTCCTGTCTACTTCAGAGCAAACTGATCTGCATTAAGCACTGATGTATTGACAGAAATTACTATAAACATATAAATCTAGGTCTCAGTGGCAAATGGTAAAAGTTAAATCAACTCACTGTTCAGGAGAATGACTCTGAGCCCAACACTCCTATCATACTCTGATCATGTTAATTCTTACCCATGCAGTACTTATCAGCTATGTCTTTGGAGCTGGCAGGCACTTAGCTTTATTACCATACGCATAGTATGCTTTATCCATTTCCTACAGCAAACACAATGAATACTGCAGATATCGTGGTATTGTTCACTGTCAGAAATGGAAAAACAGTCCTAATAAAAGATTATGGCAACCACTGTACATGTGCCAGTGTCCAAAGGCTTCAAAAGAATGAAGTGAAGAGAACATTTGTCCAATTCTTCCTGAAAGGATAATTTGCCAGGCTTCAAGTTTCCATCACTTTGCCACTTAAAGATGCCTAATGTCATGTATTGTTATTGGGTATATACTCTATTAATCATTGGAAAGTTACAAAACAATCAAATGAAGTATCAGACTGTATAGTCACTATGCAGAGAATAATGCTGGAAGTAGAGGGAGCATTAGAAGACAAGACCTACTAACAAACTCGTGTGAAGAGTAGAACTCAATAGACAAAAACTGCACAGGGAGTTTTGTCACCGCTAGTGACAAATCATGATTATGGTAGCTTCATAAAAAGGTGAACATGTTCTTTTCTCTACATTTTCCCACCCCTGTTCCCACTCCAGACTATTGCAGCATTTTGGCTGCCATTTTCCTGCTAAAGGAGGCAAAGTTTACTAAGCAGGACATAAGGCCAGGAGTCAGCACACTTGGGCTTTACTCTTGGCTATACCAGTGACCTGCTGTTCGACCTTTTCCATCACCCTGTGGAAACAAATAGCACCTTTGTGTGTCTTTACTTCTGTTGCTACACTTTGCAAGTCCTATGTCCCTACATGTGCAGGGTATACTGCATAACAAATCCCCAGTCTTGGTCATGGCCTTAACATCTTCAAATACTAAAATAAACCAAATAATGGTTACTAAATGTCAAAAAATGCACTCTCAAAGAAACCAAATGGTTGGCAGAGGAGCCTGTACAGAATTGTCATTCTTTCCATTTTCACTTCCTCTCTCTCATTCAACTTTTAACTTTACATGTTAATCCTACAAATATTCATCCAAAAAATAGGCGTTGTTCATTGCTCATCTTTCAGGCCTAATACTGGTACAGTCCTTAGTCGGGTAATCTACCCACTTTCTAAATTAATAGTTGCTTTTTGAAGACCCCATCATGACCAATGGTTAACAGACCACACAGTTTATACTGACAAAAAAAAAAAAAAAAAAAAAAAAAAAAAAGAGAGAGCAGCCCAATACCTTATATCCTTTTACATGTTATTCTCCTATTTTTCTCTGCGAGGCTTCTTTGGATCTTGTTTTCAGTTCCTGGGAATAAAAAATTAAATATTAAGACCTCTCTAACTAGAATGGGCAAAATAATAAGGATGCGATATCACGTGACTCACTGAAAAATTAAGTTTCATGAGGGTTACACTACGAAGCTCAAATCTGTCCCTAGTACATACCCTGCAACATGACATGACTTCTAGACTGTCTGCACTGCAGGAAGGTGTTCATCCTGTACTCCAAGCCAGTGTCAGTTTAGTGCACATTTGGAAGGAAAATGAAATCTTTGTTGCCATTATGACTTTTTAAATTAAATCTGATAGAAGTGCAGACATGTTACAAATAACTAGGAAGAAGACAATAGGCAGAATACAGGTAAAACAGCCAAAAGCTGCATGATACACATTGACTATCCATACCCCTCTATAGTTTCATCACAGGGAATATAAATAAGCATTTGTGTATCTCCATGGTTGTAAAAACTAATTAAATAATATAGACTATAATGTATCTGGTTATAAACATTTGTAAGTATATGCATTATCCTATTTATGTCTGAAAACTCCAAATAAAAATAACTAGTAAATTTTTCCAAGCCTACCACAAAAAAAGCAGCTTTTTTTTTCTTGAATGTGTAACAACGATATAACCCAACTTCAATGACAGAGTGCCAAACCGTGGGACGTACTGACAACTCTATCCAAATGAGCAGGCTTGAGTCCTTCTATAGCATGGAGTATGGGGTAGCAGCACTAGCACCCTGATCCTTAGCATCTGCTTTACAGTTCACTCTTGGTTAAAGCTGCACAAGAAACAAACAGGGCTGAAGGCATCTGAAGACACACCGTTCCTCAGCAGTGAGGTCATCTCTTATAATCAGTCAGCTAGTAGGTAAATTGTATAACAGGAAAATCCAAATTGAAATATTCAAACTGCCAAGGATTATTAATTCTTTATTTTGCTTTGGAAACAAATGCACAGTAGAGACTAGATTCACAGTGCAAAGATTACAAACAAAGCCTTTGTTATGTCAGGGGATGGAAGCACTGCTCTCTGGTCAGGGATGAGGTTGGGTGATGTGTTTTCCATAATAGTCAATTGAACAATCTCAGCACTCAATCCCGGCCAAATAGTAATCTGCTGAATTTATTACATCTGGGTTTTTAAATTAAAATTACCATCTGTAATTCATGTGTGGTAAACAGCACAGAACATGTGACGAGAAAAAAGCACCTCACGAAAAGGTGGGCAAATTCCACTTGGTTTGAGGAGCCCAAAGAACTGTGACACTGTACATTGAACATTTTCTCACTGAGCAAAAAGCATAACAGCTTAACGAGGTTATTTATTAAAAACCCCTCTGTTCACCTCAGTAATGGTCTGTGCAGCCCAGGTCTGGAAATGTAGTTGGTTTGACCAAAGTGATACTATCAACTGAACAAAGCCAAATTTCATAGGAAAAATGCCATGGTAGCCAGAAATAACAACACATACATGCACAGAAGAAAATCCCAGCTTGGGTTTTGGGGTTTTTTGTTTTGTTTTTAAGATTTTTGCTCTCACAATCATAAATATTCTCAGGACAACAAAAGCTGATTCAACATTGCAACTCCGCAGTCTGAGATGGGTGAAATCCCAGGCCACTAAACATGGAGTATTTGGACTTCTGCAGGTCCACTGTGTCACTCAGTATCCCTGGTCAATAAAGCTGCTTGTGGTGACTTTATGGTCTAATACCTATTATTTCAACCAAGGCTAAAGGCTTAAACCTTTTTCCTCTTTCATGACAACTCTTATACAAGTGCTCTCTTGAGAAAAGCACTCTTCTGAAAACAGCAAGTCTATTCATCTCCAGTTGAACAAACCTATGAGGTATGAATGCCAGTTGGTTACCCACTTCACGCTTTCAGTTTGACTTGTGCCAAACCATGAGTTTGACATGATTTCTGCACTGAAATGGAAATGGGTCTGGGCTTAGTGGAAACATGTCACACAGTACATCCACACATAGGTGCAAATTACCTGCAAAATGATGGTGGGTAAAACAGGCCTAAAAAACTATTCTGAGAACAAGTCTGTTTCCAGCAATGCCTTTTTATTAACCTTCTTTTGTCCAAGTGCCTGCAAATCCTATGGGTGAGTATTTGAATTAATTTTCTAATGAGGGTATCATACAACAAGTGATCCTATCTTATGGATCCCAAGAAGTCATAAAGAGTCTTAGGAGCTACCCAGGTAGGGTCTTCTACTCCTCCTGTGATATTACTACTTTCAGCTCATATCTCTTAGTACAAATAAAAATAGAGCAGGACTCCAGACACGCTAGATGTTGGATAGAGCGAGTCCATGCTTACAGTCCCCTGTGTAAAAATGAGGCACTGAATAAGAATGGGTCATAAAGTCTCCTCATACAGTTAAAGGAGAGGGTACATTCAAATGACAACTCATCCCATCCATAAGATGGGATGGCTCTGTAGATGCTTACCTCTCTTTGCTCTCTAGGAAGAGAGTAACTTAGACCAAAAAAGTTGGGGTTTTTTTTAGTTTGTTAGGGTTTTAGTGATGACTAGGGCTAGATAAGAAAAATCCCATGTTTAAGGCTAACAAAAAAAATTACTTCCTATCCTCATTTTGCAAATGAGAACAAATGAGGCAAAAAAAAAATTAGCAGTCACTTGCTCAACATCACATAAAAGATTAGTAGTAGAAAAGCTACAAGTTAAAACTCAGATTTTTTTTGTTCAGCCCTTCCTTCCTCATGGTGAAGTAGGCAGGAAAAAGGTTCACGCTACTTTCCAATAAACAGGAGCAAAAATACATAATTGGCTTATTTCATTCTTCGTGTTCCCTGTCCATTTCTCTGTGGAAAGAACGCTGTCCCTGTTGTTTTCTTTTTTCCTGACCTAAGTCAAAGACATGGAAATTTAGACCAGTTTTCCTGTTTCCTTGGTATTTATTCCTAGAGACATGGTTTATGCTGTTAATTTCACTATGGGCTGATTCTTCAACTGAGATCAGTGCAAGACTTGCAACCAGCTTGAATGAATTCAGTATAAGGTCTTAGACATAACTATTTCAACACAAAAAGACAACAGAAATAATATCAGAGTTTTCAGGGGAGGGGGTTATTAAGGTTTTTTCCAAGCCTATAAAGTGAACATAATCTTTCACACAAGATTTCAGTTTCATTGACTCCCACTTACCAAATTAGAGATTTGATAGTTCTTTGTTCTTTTCAGACCTAGGACTAACAGAAATATAAATAATTTTTTTTAAACATGCTTCTTCTATCTGTTCAGCTGAGGCATTAGCAGAGAAAGAGCAGGAGTAGAAGGAGTTTCGCAGAAAAGTCTCTGAACAAGCATTTGGTTCAGTATCTGGAGACCATGAGACAAATTATTTTTAATGGTGAATTATTAAAAATAAAACAGCACTTAAAACGGACCATTTCGCAAACAGAACATCGGTAACACAAAAGCTCATGAAATTACTGAAATGGTTGTGAAACCATCAGTTACTGGTAACAAAAGCTAAGCAGAAAAGAATACATTTCTCAAATTTTTCAAAAACCTACCTACATGCTTAGAAGGGCCATCCAAAGACTATCAGAAGCAGGATCTGAACTTCTCCTTCAAGAGGTCAATTCGAGTCAATTAGGACTCGAGAGCCATTTAAAATTAAAATAAGATAAATTAGTCCATTTTAGATGTCAGTGAGATATTTTTCCTGTTTAAAAAAATATTTATCCAATCATGACAAATCCATGCTAAAGCCTAAACCCAATAATTATTAAAATAATAAAACTACATTTTTTTAAATAGTATGAAGAGATATATGCATTTATGCATGTCAAACTCATAGAGTTAAAGCACCAAGTAGATGTCACTATAACCAACACTTACTGAACTGATAGCTAATTTCTGATAGCAGGACCTCTTCTCTAAAAACAGAAGAAAGTGTCCTAATTCTTGTCCAGTTAACCAACTCTCTAAAATGACTAGTTCATTCAGAATTGCTAAAGAGAATGAGATTTGAAAAAGGAAAGTCTCTTTTCTTATAATCCATGCGTGAACAGGAAAGCTTCGTTTCCTCTTAGCTATAAATAAAAGAGTTTTGAGAAGATGATGCCTAATAATTCAGAAATGTTGAAGAACATGATAATCAGAAGCTGACCTTTTAATTTATTTTGTGTTTAACAGGTTATTTTTACATGCAAAATATCTTCAGATAAATATTTTTTCCTGTATAATCAGGAACATTAAGATATTTTAAATAACTAACAGAACATTCTGGTGGTCTTTTTGTGTGTTATAGTTTAAGTCCAAATTTTATCTAAATACAGTCCAGGATGATGAACAAGCAAATGGTTAGTAGGTAGCTGGTAAAAGAAATATATTATTCATCCTTTTTTAGCATAACTCAAATTCTAGCAAATTTTGATCATTAAAAGTCTTAATGTTTTGTTATGTAATTTCTTAAATATACAGATAGGCATAATACTATATCAAAAAAGGTCAGGACCAAGGAAATATTTTAGTAGAAATATACCAGTGAACATCAAATTTTCAGAGATTTTAAAGTAGCAGCCAGGCTGTTCTTTGTATTTAGCTGCCAAAAGACTATGCAGAGCAAAGAGAGTTAACAAGACTGACATTTTTAAGTTGACGTTAACATAATGGAAATTGTGTGTAACTCCCATCTCCCCAGCCATCAAGGGTCTGTCAGCCTTAGTCAGTGTCCCAAAGCCCTCTCACTCATCCTTCTTAAAAGTAAATGAGTCGTTAGGCATCTGATGTTTTGTTTCTCCCAGAGGCAAGCCCAGCAGGGTCCTCCTTCCCTCCAACTTGCTGTTGTCCAGAGTTTTGTGTTTTAGTAACTTGAAACATCCTGTAAAATCTATCAGGATTAGTTTCCAGTATAGAAGCACTTGTACTTGATCCAAGCTAATCAAATGTTCCTCAGATACTAAGCCCTAGGGTTTAAGTGAGCACACCCAACATATTAAGCAATAATGACCTTCTTAGTGTGGCTACTATATCCTCCTTTTTGACTCCTTTTGACACCATTTTGGCTGAGACAAGACAGAGAGTTAAAGCCCTGGGCCAAAAATAATACTGTAAGTGTGTCTCTGATGTCACCAGAATGTTATATTCTAAAACAAAAAAAAGAGCTGGTTTTAGATGGAACTGGACATTTTTTACATGCTTTTTAATAGTTAACATTTTGTTTTCAAACTCATATTTCAGTCTTTCCCAATGGAATTAGTAACCAAATTAAGGGGTTTAGGACTTCATATTATAATCAAACACAAGTCTGCACTTAAAAGTCATAAGAGGTTATGGTGAGGAAGAAGGTAGACCACAGAAAACCAAAGAACAGGAAACTTTCAGCCTATTGTTGATGGAAATCTTTGGATACTGAATAACTTATTTCAAAGCAAACGGCTCTAACAGAAGTTTCTGACCCTTTTATTGAGGAAACACTGAAGATGTACGATGTAAGAATTCAGAAGTACATATGTTAAGCTGCAAAGTCTTATTTTCAGTTATATACAGCAAGATCTGTGTTTACACAGTTATACAGAGTGACTTTGCCTTCTTCCACTCACAGGCTCCTTCAACTCACTGACTTCCTTAACTTCAAAAACCAGTATTCCATGAAAGCCAGTTTAATACTCAGCTCATCTATACTCCCAGTCAATTTAAAAGAATTTCTGGAAGGCCCCAGATGTACCACACTTAAAACAATTCAGTTCAGTCCTCTGTCAAAATCACTGTTTCTGTGCAGCCATTGAAAGAACTGCTTTTTCCACCAGTGACAATTCCAGAGGCATTCAAATGCTGACAACTGAAAAAGAGGCAAAGCACTTCAGTGGGACAAAAATCAATCAATCCAACATTCCCCCATTCTTCAGGAGGGGCCTTAAAATTGGAACACCACATATAAACATGAGCTTCTATTGCTGACAGATATTGAGGTGCAATAAACAAAACGGCTTAGAAATGTTATGTTCCCAAAGCCAGTTCTGAGACCGTATGAGGCTGTGATGCCTTAGCTTCAGCACTGTCTTGAATTCAGGTGAATAGAAGGTTAATTTTAACTCTGCCCACTAAAATGCAACACAACTTGTCAACTAAGAACTTAGAGAAAAAGGAAGTTAGGCTCATAAGAGGAGCTGATTTTCCTTGAGTGAACTTAGGCTTGATTAAATTTCTGAAAATATATTGCAGCACTAATAACAAATTTAAACTTTGACCAGCGTTATCTCTTTAACTTCCACTGGAATAAAAGTAAACAGATGTCTCTAGAGTAAAATGAACAAAATTTTAAAATGGTTTAAAATTGGACAAAATGTCCAAATCTCGCTAGGGAAGCTGTATATGCAGTTCCCATTCATATTAGGTGTAAGCATTTGTCTAAGAAAACATGTGTTATCGGTTGCTGTGGCTCAGCTGTTGACTGGCAACTTGTTTACATGCTTGAAGCCAGAATCTATCTAGAGGCAGCCTCATGCTGGCTGACAGAGCTGCCTGATGTTTAAAAGGACGTTAATGGCAATTAACATCGAGGGTGTTGAGGTTAAAGAACAAATATTAAAAATGAAAGCTGATAAAACCTAAGATACATTCATTTCAGGGAGTAAAGCCTTCTCCACCCTTCTTCTTGTGGGTAAACCTGCTCTGATTACTGGTAGACTCTTACTGGTAAGGCTTCTCATGACATTGATGTAAGAATCTCAGATCTGTTCTTTCTATAAGGTAGAAATGAGATACTTGATTTCAAAGAACTGAGTCCTATCTAAATCCAGGCAAATATTAAAAAAAAGAGGTATTTCAGTCACTTCCAGAAAGTCCAGGGTAATTCATAGTAACAAATTTGGGGACCAGTGGAAGGTGAAAATAGGCTTATACAAAGCCTTGACTGAGTCAATATGACTATTTAACTTTCACACTTGTAAAAAAACTCAGCCTAAAAGCCCAAACCACTAACTGGCCAGATTCTCTTCTGATGTGAATCAGTACAGCTCAAACATATGTATTGACCATATGCTTTTTAAAATAGCATCAACTCAGGTACAAAGCCTTTGAGATCTGATTCCTTAATTTTTTTCAGAAAATAAAGCACTTTTCCAGGCACTTATTAGATAGATCCATATTACCACATACTTACAATAATATTTTTTTTATTTTACAAATATCACAAGATTTTGGCCCAAGTTGAAAAAAGAAAAAAACTTTTTTTTTTATTTTGAAACCTCCATGCTATTTTTCTGGTCATAACTTTGTGGTTTTATGACAAGACAGTTATTCCTACATATCAGATGTTAAGAAATATCAGATCACACTAAGAGGCAAATTAACTTCATCTTCTTCCCAGATTTAGATTACCCGACCTGGGCCACAATTACTAAAGTTAATATCCTGTTCTATCACAAAGGTCAGTACTTGCTGATTCCACTGATTTTTGCCATAGTCAGCCCACAAATCTTGCTTTAAAATCTCTGAGAAAACATATAGTTTGTTTGGAAACACATAGAAATAGCACACTTGGGTGTCACTTCTCTGAACCTAATTTATAGATTGAAATATTTGGGACTTGTTCTTGCTTAAAATCCTTCCCCATCAGAGCACAGCAATACTGCAGGAGGACTTGGGTTGGGGAAGACAGCGCAACCGACACCATGGTGCACTATGGTGCAGCTGAGCTACTGGAAGCAACATACTGTTCGGAGGAGGGAAAGTTTAGTTTAGCTGAAAGGGAATGGAGGGCAGCCTGGAACAGAGATCGGTGTCAAAGGGGAATCCTGCTGCAAGGAATTTACTGAGCCCAGAAACTGTCTCTGATTTCATTACTATTTATAATTATAAATAAATGATGGTAATTTTTAAAACTTGCCTTTCACAGCAAAATCCCAAGGTCATGGGAATCACCAATGCCACAAATAGATGATTGAGACGAAAATATGAAAACCTGCAGCTGCACAGGGTCCGTCAGCTACGGGCTCCCGTTCCTTCTCCCCCGTCCCCACCCAGTGCTCCTCACCTCCACTGGATGTAAGGTGAACATTACCTCAATACTAAACTCATGCAGAATTGGCAAATTTAAGAGTAAATCCAGGTTCACAACATGCCAGGACACCACTCTTGCTGCTTCTCTGCAAGATCCTTTTGGGTTAACACAGGCATTCATTTGACCTCTGCTCTGTCTATTGATGGTAATACAACTGTGATTGCCATGAGGCCCTCTGTCCTCAGTAGGGCCTGGGATTAGAGCCCAGAACAGATAGCACATCCTGAGTACTAGCTGTGCCTGGAAGAGCACTTTAGCTGTGACCCTAGCAGTTTTAGGAGAAAAAGCAAGAATGCCAAGAGAAAAAGACACATCTGCTTTGAGTGATGGCAAGGAAAGAACACAAAGAGAAAACAGCCATGACTACAGCAATCAGCCTTCTCTGATGGACTGACCTCCTCCCTGCCCCTCACCTTCCAACCTTGTTTTCCTCCAGATCCCAATCTTTTTAGATCTCGACATCTCTCATAATTTTTACTCCAACACTTCCCCAGACAGCCCCACCAACCTGAGAGAAGATCTGCCTGCCATGTACTGCTTGCACGTATCTTACTCACATAACTTTCACACCCACTGGAGTTCACCCTCCTCTTCCTACATTGCAGGGAGGTTGTGCTGCCACTCAAACTTCTCAGCTCCTGTAAGTTTTAAGAGCTGTGTCTTTATCAGTACTCAAATGTAAAAAATTATTCTGCTCAGAATTTGGGAACCATTTAAATTTCAGTGAGAGTGAAAGCCTACAAACTACCTTCAAATCATCACCAGTAGAGCATGCAGAAACTCGTAACTTTGCTATGAATCAGTTTCATTCTTTGCAAAAAGCACTAGCATTTTGTTTACGGCAGGTCCCAGCAATCACAGCTGTTAGATCACACAGCTCAACACAATGCCTGACATTACATGAGTTCCTACAGATAACAGTAAATTTATTACTGAAAACAAGGTGGTTTGTGGCCACTCCTGCCCAGAGTCCTGGAATGAAAATCACTTGTCTTAAAAGTAACTTGGACAGCTTGCAATGAACACAGCCATATGCCAATCATGGGATGTTCTGCCTCCATAAGACTTAATGGAATAGCTTAAGTGACACTAGGGAAGTTTATTGAGAAACAGTTTCTTTTGACTGTGTGGAGCTGATAGGAAATTATTGCATCTAATAATGCAATGACCACGAGAACAGTTCCCTTCAAATTGAGGCTTTGCTTTCCACAGAAAACTGCACATTTTTTAATCAGAAGAGCTAAAATCCACCCAGCAAAAATATTTCAGCTTTTCAAAAAGACCAAAGTTCTCTAGAAAAATAAAATGTTTCCAACATCAGCAACAGGTACCAACTGTCTGGAAGCCCAAGACAGTTTCCCTCTGTAGTCACTCCCTGGGTGTCTCTCTGTAGCACTAATCCCCAGCTGAGCCTCCAGCTAAGAAATTATAACGTAACATCCACTATGAGTAAGCATTATAGTTCAGTGAAAACTTCCCTCAGCATTCGTTCCTTTGTACATGACTAATCAGGATACAACTTAAGGTATTTTTCCTACCCTCTCTTCCTAAAATATAGATGGTAGAGACAGATACATTATAGAGGAAACATTACGGATAAAGACACACACGCTCCTTTCCTCCTATCTATCCTAAATGTAACAGCTTACTAGCAGGTGCCACTGATTATTCAGTGCTTACAGAAGAGCTGCATCCAGCTATGTTCCAACAACTGACAAAAGTATAATTACAACCTGCATTTCCTGATTTTGTATTACCTTCTTTCATGCCTTGTTTTCCTCATCTGTCTTCCAAACAAGCCTTGTTTCCGTGAGCACCATGACACAAGTTTTCACGTCCCAGTAAATCAGAGTATCACCTTGTAACCCCCACCACCTGGGATGGCAAAACCCCCAAGATTAGTAATTTGCCACTCATCTTTCATAAAAGGAAGCTACATGATAGTCACCTGCGATTTTTCACTGATACTATTGCTTCTTGTCTATCTGTAAGTAGGGAAAAAACACCTCAGACTTTTATAAATATTTTCATGCTGCAAAACTATTGCATTTATTTTGTTTACAAAATACAAGGGGAAAGGTGCCTTTATTTCACTTCTACTAATTATCAAGTATTTCTCTGTGAGCAATTTAATGGAAGTCAAGAAGATGGCTAACTCTAAGAAACACAGCAATATTAGCCCTGGTATTTCTTTATGTTACTACAGAAACACACTCAAATGTGTTTCCAATTGAACATGAGCAGGGAGAATTCCCCATTTATCCATCCTTATTTTCACATGAGGCACAACGGAACCCTGACATCAGCTGGGGTTTCCTGCTTCTGCTGCAATACAACACTATAGCTTTCAGTTTTTAAAGGATATCATTTTTTCAGTTGAAGTGATCCTGAGGCTAATTTCCCATTCACTACAGAGAATAGAAGACCTTCCTGTACAAGTCCCAAAGTCTTAGTAGTGACCTTGGTTTTTTCCACGCCAGCCAAGAAATAACCCATCCCTGTTACCGCACAAGGGCACTTGTTTAATGTGGACGGAGAAGGAAGTGTACCACCTACTGAGTCACCAATGCCACATCCTAAACACCTGACTTTTGCCTTGCTGGGTTTCCATTTAAGCATGAATCTACCCTGAGTGGAGCTGTAGAAAAAGTCTATAATAAAATCTCAAACCACAAAACACTTTCCTGCATGAGAGGTGTATTGTGATCTGCTGAAGTCCATGGACTTCCAAAAGAAAACTGAAATCCTTTCCAAAGCAGATCCATCTGCTTTGCTTTTGTCCAATTTCAGGGACTGTGTATGTCACATGCTAAAGCAAGTATAAAACTAAGTCTCCTTGAAGTCAGAAATAAAATCACAGCCACAATGTTGTTTTTTTTAAAGTGACTGCAAAAAATTATGACCAGATCTGACACGGTTTTAGATGCCTAATGTCCCACTTACCTTAACTACCTTTGTGAAAACTCATCCAAATTCTTACTGTTCTCACAAGATCTCTGTACAAAAAAATAATTTTCTTAAAGCCAAACTAAGACATTTATTACAAATTTAATTCTTGCCTGTTAGGCAACGAATCATTTGCCATCCACAGTACATCCATAGTTGACAAACAAAGCAGTACTTGCCACCTTATTGCAAAACACAGTACAACATATTTTAGGAAATGATTCTTCATTAAAAAAAACATCATCTAAGGCAGTACGCATGAATGTGCTACATCCTGTGACTGGCTCTGAAGTAAGCGCAAAAACAGCCACAAAACATTTTGGGGGCAGGAGGAAGCACACTCTTTCCTATGGGACATCAGCTCACAGATGGGCTCGCTCACCTTTGGGATTGTGGTCTGACTCAGGACAAACCACGACGAAGCTCAGCCTCTTGGCAGCTCTCGCACAGGCAGGATGGTCAACACCCTTCGAAGGCACTTTCTGCAACATGCTGCCACAAGGCAGTGCACAGTTTCCTCAACAAAATGAATGTTTATCTACCTAAAGCTTCACTTCCTTCCCTATCTACTACCTGAAGAAATTAAACAACTCTGTGCTCAATCTCAGAGACCAAAACCATAAATGCATGGTTTGAAGGAAGGAAGAGTTAAACTGGGCAAGAGAATAATAACAGGGAAGGACATTTCTGTAATTCAGATCCTTTTTAAATTCAAATTTCTTGCCTCTTTTAAACTAATGTTTGCAATCTGGAATTTTGAAAAACCTTATGTGTTGTAGGAAGTATATGCAACAGCTATGCTTCTTTTATATACAAAGTATCAGGAACATCACCCAGATTAAGTGCATCATTGGACACAAGGGAGAGAAATCAAATGCCTGCAGACAGTTCCAAGAGCAAGATCACTCCAGTACACACCACCAATAAACTTGCTAATACTCCGTCAGTGACACAACCCAGTACAGATCAGAACAAGGGAAACCACTCCTGAACAAGAATACAGACAGCAATAGTGCATTTTCTTTCCTCTATGTGTATTCTTTTCCAACTGATAGCCCTAAACTTTAGTAGTAACGGGCCCCTGCTTCAGCGGGACTACAGCATCGCTCTTCTCACAACATACCCAGCAAGCCACAGGTGGAGAAATACCACCAACAGAATATCCTAACAAGTCAGCTTAATCAAGACTTTGCTCTTGTGCAGAACAGGAAGATAGGATTCCCCTAGTAGCATAAGAATTGTCTATATTGATATTTCCCAGAGGAAAATGCATCAAAAACTAAGTCATCAAAGTAACTTTTTGCTTGTTTCTTTCTTTTTTTTAATAATTTCAACAAAAAAGGTAAAAAAGCCCGAACCCCCCCCACACACACTTTTTTATTCATTTTGTCAAAATAAACTTCAGTTTTCTAGGAGACTTACTGAATTTACCATAACTGCCCAATAATTATTTTATTGTCACTTGTACTCAGCCTAAAGCCATGGTCTGAAATCTGAAGATGTCAAGTTAAACAAATTACTTGTCCTTTGCACTGAGCTCAGTTTCTCCAGACCCTGCACATGAGGAGCCCCTTGCAAGGAACCATCTTTTCACAGTCTGACTCCTAGCTCCTCAAGCCTCTTGGATTGAAGACTTGGACAGACACATCAGAAAATGGCAGAAAAAACACCTCGCAGCTATCTTATCCTGCAAAAGGAACATCAGCACCTATCCCCAAACAGAGATGAAATCCAGATCTGCATCATACAACAAATCCAAAAATGACAAAGAAGAGTCTGGCAAGGAGGAGAAGATGAGATTACTTCACAGGTTTTCTCCGAGCCATAGCAAGAACCTCCATTAGGGTTGCAAGCCCTGATACCATAAGGCTGTTTCATCGCTGCAGCACCCTTGTGCTTTCTTGCATGAAATCCACCTTCTATCTGCTAAATCAAAATGCAAAGACTACAGCAGAGACCTCTAAATTTTGGGTTTGAAACAGGAACAAACCCCTTAAACAGTTCTATTTTCTCTAGGTTTTGAACTTCCAGCTCCAGCAGCTTTGGATGCAAAGCCTGAGCAGCTTGCCTTCCAGCGAACTACTTCACATTTTGACCTGACGCCTCTCACACTGAATTCAAGCTATGGGGAAGAGGCTATCACATCAGCACTCTGGCTTAACATTTTGAGTCACATATTACTTTAGACACAAGACACAGTAACTGTCTTTCCATCCCTTTTCCCTCACTGAGATTAAACTCTCAGAGGGAAGGTTTTCTTAGGTGCTTTTGGGTGCTTTTGGTTGTAAACAAATAGATCACCCTCCAAACAGGCTCCCAAGCAGAACAAAAAAGGCCAGAAACCTCCACACATGCCCCTGACTCACAATTATCAAATAACCCTGCAGAAGAAAGAAAAGTTGCATATTTCTATTTACTTGCAAAGGGGATGCAGGCGGTCTTGCTCCTAGGGGCTGTAACCCCAGTCTGCATAGCATCAGAATACAAACCACTGCGTACAGCTGATGGGCCAGATATTCCCCCAGTGCAAATCACTCCATCTCCAGCAAGGCCCCTCCACTCCATGCCAGGTCCCTCTGCTTACTCCCCTGTTGTCCTGCATTAATTATCCCCTTCTTGTCTTGGCTGGGGTTTTTTGTATTTTTTTTTTTCAGCAAAAGAAACTAAGGGCCTTTTCACATGCAACCTCCCCACTGAAATAACCTCCATGTTATGGATTACAGCAATGAAAAGACAGGGAGCAGCTGGGCTTCACCTACGTCCTCAGCTCACTCTGCATCAAAATTTAAGTCATCAACAGAGTGAGCTGTTCGGTGCCAGCAGGATCAGAGAAGAGGCTCTGCACTCCAAGCATGTTGTTGCTCTTCCCTTCCACTGCTGCAACATTAAGCCATCCAAAAAAAGCAGGGGGGAGAAAGTTCAATTTACACAGAATGCCCCAAGCGCACATAAGCAGGACACACCAGTGCTCCTGGCACATCCCTTGCTTTTCAAATCATTTTTCAACTTTACAGCTCAGTGGTATAACAAAAACAGCTGCACAGAGTCATCGGGTCCCTCCCTGAACGTATTTCTCCCTGGCCTCGCGCTGCTGCCTGCCGGTTAGCAGCTCCTCAGCCCCTTCTCCTCATGGCACATCCTCAGCTTGCAGGGCATCAGGTGCTGTCTGGAAGACAGGAACAATCTCACAAATAAACAGGAAAACATTTTGAGGACTTTCCTTTTTTCACAGATGAGGGAAAAACAACACATTGCATCCACACCGTCCCAGTTTGCACCTCCATGTTTTACAGAGCCCTCCTTGTGCACACACACACGCCCTGCTTTCTCATGGTATTTCTGTACCTCGCTCCAAACTCCTCCAGTACCTCTGCTGCCCATTGTTGAGGGCGTTTTCCTCACTATTTTCACCACACAGGCTGGAGGTGGATGGGGGAGGCAGCAGCTGGGCGACCCCCACTGCCCTGACAGAAAAGCACCAGAAGGTTCCAGAAGGCGCCAGCAAGGTTCCAGTGCTCTGGGCTGGGCTGACCGCAGGCCTGGGCACAAATTCACTATTGTTTTTTGGCTTTTTCTGAGGTACTTTAATTTTTTTTTTAAGAGAAATAGGCCTCTCCCTCTGCCCCAAGCACTCCCACTCCAAGCTGTGGGCACAAACCCAACACCAACGAAAGAGCCGAGGAGGGAGGGAGCGAGCGATTGCCGCCCTGCCTGAGGGGCGCCCGCCTAAACGAGCCCTGTGCTGCCAGGCAGACCCCTCACTAACCACCCCTGAGGAGAAGCACGCACCTTCCCCTCACCGAACGGCCCTCGGCGCCCTCATGGCCAGCCCGTCTTGCTGCTGCGTGAGGAGAGATCGATCCGAAAGACCACTCCCCATCGGAAACTGCTTCGCATGTTTAGAAATAACAAAGAGGGAGACCTCCGTCCTCCGGGCAGGAACCGGAGCTGCCCCAGCTGCCTTTGCAATTGCAGACGGCTGCCGGGGCCGGGGGGTGGCGGGAAGACGCGGTTTACCTCAGGGCCTGGGGGTGGTCTGAGGCAGCCCCTGGTACATCTGTCCCAAGTTTTCCCTGTCGAGGGAAATAAGTACTTGATGTATTGCAGCACCATCTGCTGGTTTCTGTAAATGGGACACATGGGCATCTCCCCGCGGGGCGGGAAGGAGCTTTGGGGTGGTTTTCAGAGGGTAGGAGACCCCCGTGGCGTCTTGCATATGGGCATTTCCTGAAGGTTTTCCTCCTTGTGAAGGAATTAAGGTAAGTCTAAGAAAAGCCACCTCCCAGAGAAACAACAGACAAAATAGTGCTGAGTTTAGGGAATTCTCTGAAGAAGGACAGGAGGCAAAATCTAGGCTTTTCCCTATTCCTCTAAAGCAGAGCCTGGTAAATTTTGTAGAGCCTGTTTTTTCTCTGTCTCTAATGCATGCTACCTGCCTTTAAAGGCACTTGTATTTCATGAAGTTCCAAGCTACTGCTGTCTGACCCTATGGTCCTGTGAAGGGGGCTCAGCCTGGCCCCCCGCAGCCCACCATCACTTTAGCCAGCCTGAGGTGACTTTCAGCAGTTACTTAGTTCAGCCAGTTTCTTTCTTGGGCTTGATTCATCCCAACCGTGAAGTCATGTTCGTGAACTTTCTATGGAAAGTTGTTCCGTGCTGTTAATTTACAGCCTGGTGAAGGCAGAAGAGATTTAGATTTCTCCCCCTCTCAATGAGTGACTTGAGATAATACAAATATGAAGAAATATACTGGGGAAGGACACTTGCCTCTTTTGCTGCTTTAAAATTCAGGTGCAATACTAACTAAACCAGTAATACTGGAGACTGCTGATAACATGCAGGATTTATTGGGGAACTACTGTCTTGCAAAAACCAACATAACTTTCATTTTAACCGAATATTTATTGCCTGCAGCAGTTAAATGCAAGTGTTTATCCTGAGGATTTCTGTGAAAAGAAAAGCATAGCTGGCTTTTAGTCTCCCCTAGCTCTGTGCCCAAATAATACAGTTTGCTTTTCTACTTATCTCCTTTGCTTATCAACAGCTGTGCAGCAACTTGCTTGACAGAGGCCTGGTTTCAAGTATGTTCCTGGCACTGGGGATGAGCTTACAGATACCAACAAAGCTGGGCACAGTCAAGCACTATAGGTCTTTGAATAATGACACCACTAATTTAACCCTTTTCATATCTGCTATCTTAGGCTGCCTTGCAGCAGCACCTCCACCGTACCCACATCACTTTGTAGTACTTCACGTTCCTGTCTGGCCACCTCTTTTCCTGAAGATGAGACCTTGTTTTACAGATAGTGCCATTGCGGCAATGACTAAACAAAAGAAAAATGGCTAGCTCTGTAGCACGTTTGATTTGAAGGAAAAAAGCTTCCCTTTGCAGGGCCCAGCAAATGCGCGAGGTTCAAAGTACGAGGTGCTAACAAACACAGTCTTGACAAACTTTGTTTTCCTGCACAGGGGCTCAGTGCATAATGATTTCATTCAGCAACTACTGTTCAAGCATGGAAAGTGTTGGTAAAGAAATCCCACAGAGTTCAGACAACCATTTTCCTAACTTAAGCTTCCCCCTCCGCTCCCCCCCACCCCATTTGCCTTTCGGGCCTCTGCCAGTCATAACATAAATATTCATCAGCTGATATTTGCAGTAGCTGTGAAGTTATGAATGAAGCCAAATGCCTTTCCCTCCTGCCCCATCTGCAAAATGGCAGCTTCTGGTCTTAGCTCATGGCCAAACAACACTTTCCAAAATCCCCAAAGTGCACTTGCAGGCTTTTCAAATTCAGTCATATTTTTAATGTGCAAAGCAGAACTGCTGTCTAGCTAATATTTACCCTGGGATTACTGAAAAAAAAATATATATTACTTTGCTACTCTTTAAACTTCGTGATGCCTTGACGTAATAGACAGAAGTGTTGGCAGCTCAAAATGTTGGTTGGTTTACTTCAGGGGACATGACTGCTGCAGGTTTCCTTTCTGAATCAAATACCAGACACTTGAACCATTTGTTGTGCAGAAAAGAGAAGCAGCTTTTATTCTTAATGCTGGTTTCTCAACCACCTGGGTGCTGTCAGAAGGAGACACATGCACTAGAAAACACTTTTAGTAAGACTCCTTTAAGCCTGTCTTAAACTCTGGATCCTGAAAAAATTTGAATTCCCACTACCTGTCATACGTGTTTTCCCTCTGCAGATTAGCGAGAAGCTGCAGCTTTGCAAATGTTCCCTTCTCACAAAGCTCGGAATTATCCTCTCAAAATTACCATGGGTTAGCAAGACAACAAGGCATCTAACATATCCACACCAGCAAAACCAAAAGCAGAGATGTCAGAGAAACAAGATGACAGAGCAGAGCCTTAATGAGTGTAATTCAGCAAGGTACCAATCCAGCCAAAAGACTTGTACTGGTGGGCACAGATCTGAGGGACCTTAAGCCAAAGCATCATTGGACCTTAGAGGCATAAAAATCCTAAATGCCCACAATCATAGGGAAGTTCTAATATAGATGCTCAGTACCATTCAGGATCAGGGAACAGGTACAGTTTTTCATAGCTTGGGTCACACAAACCAATCATGCAAACTATCCTATCTTGGCTGATTCACATGGGTTCAGCCACAAATAAAAAACCCACCAAAAACATCAAAAGGAGAGTGATAGCCTTAGTAAGTTTTAGACATGTTGCAATAATCTAATTTGATTTCACCATGAAAAAGTGAGAAAATTTCACCCAACAAGTCACCAATATTTTGTGGCCAAAATAGAGACTATCTTCTCAAAAAAATGTCTATTTTTCATTTAAGTACTACAAAGGATAATTTACCACATTCTGTGGGAACATTCCAACAATAATAGTCCTTGCTGATAAAAAAAAAAAAACACAACCCCACACTTTGTTTTTAATACCTTCAGCTTTCTGCCACTGGATCCTGTGTGTCTTTTTTTTGAGATGAAAAAGACCCAAAATCATCTCACTGGTACCTCCAAATGAAGATCAAGTACTCTCTCCACCTTCTTAATAATCAGCTATGTACGCTTCTTGGTATAAAGCCTGCAAAGGTATTAGGTCCTGAGTGGCTTCCACCTACAGGTAAAAAGCAGACTTCATCTTTGTGAAATCAGATCCAAGTTCACCAGCAGGTTCAGTGAGGACCTTAGGCAGCCTTTCACTTTCACGCATCTCAAGAACAGTAAAACCAATAAGCCCAGGGAGTTGCATGTTGGCTAGGCCTTTATTCTTTAGAGCCACTCAGCTATAGACAGAAATTAATTCCAAGAAGTCATGATCAAGGCAAGAAAAATTACAAGGCAGATGTTAGATATGTACCTTAGCATGGCTTCTCTGCTGCTGCGTACAAGTAACCATTTTGTGTGTGCATGTCTGGGATGTATTTATACATCTAAGATCAAAAGGCAGTCCCATAGCCAGACAGACATGTGAAGTTTTGTTTTGCAGACCTAAATCATCTGCTGGAATTGACTTGGGATCACTTATTTGGAAGATTTTAATCCCCAAAGAGAAAACAACCTATCAAGAATTGCTGCTTTTGACACTAAACACCCTGTAATGGTGTTTACATGCTGTTTACATGCTGACTGTTTTCTTGCAGCATATTACACTAGACCCAAAAATCCAAAGTTCTTACTAGGTTTACAACCCCATTTTTATCAGCTGTTTACATACTATCATGCTGCTTAAAAGCACCTTGCTGGGCCAATGGAAGTGTCTTTGTGACAGCGTAAGTGAACAGTAACTAATTGACATACTTCACTGAACAAACTAATATTGAGATGTGCTGTTCTGGCATTTACTATGCCGATGCTGCGTTGCAGGATGGTCTATTACCAGCACTAGAAACAAAAAACAAGGAAAAAAATAATCACAGCGATACCTTCCAAAGGCAGTGAGGTGGTAGGGAAGGGAGCGTAGACCAATTCCAAGGAGAAAAGGGAAGAGGAACTTCGAGGAGTTTCTCCTTAGGCATTTTCTCAAGAGGGTGGGAAGGTGAGACTGAAAAAGGCTAGCTGTAGAGAAAGGAATATTACTTTACTTAACAGGGCTGTCTCCTGTGCAAAGGCACCTTTACTTTGATGCATCCTGTTACATGGCATGCAGACACTTTGCTTTTATAAATATTTCAAGCTCTTTGAAAAATGTCAAAAATGTCACTCACTGCACTTTTCTAACCATCAAAAGCAACAAAGCTTAGAATATTCTTTCATGGGTTCCCGTGTATTAATATAAGTAGCGATGTATAAATTATTCTTCTTCTCTTAAGAACCAAAAAGCTTCTGATAGAGGCAATAAAAATCCTCTAAGGTAAATTATCCAGTGCATCGCAGGGAAGATTCAGTCAGAATGGAAACTTTCTCCATGACTGTGCTGAAATCAACAGCTGTAGGGACCATAGCAGCAGTGCAGAGTGTTGGCTTAGAGATGCTTTACATTGCAGCCAAAATCTTTGCTCATCATGTAGTAATGAAGATTGCCAAACACATCAGTAAACAGCAACACAAATTAATAAACAAGCTTGTGGGCTGGATGTACTCTACAGTTCCTTGTTCTTTGAATGCACTCTACATCCTCTATAATAACTGACAATACAACTCCCATCCATATCAGAGCAATAATGGAAAAAGGATTGAGAATCAAAAGGCATACTTTTTTCTCTTTTTGTCTTTATGGTAAAAGGGCCTTTCTGTGAGACAGCAAAAGTATGGTTTTGTGTCGGAGAGGGACACACATACACCCAAACCCAACACACTTGAAACTGATAAAAAGCAGAGCCTGCAGATGGTTGAAGTGTCTGGGTTTACTGTTCATTAGCATTCCAAAAAATTATTTAGGTCATGTGTGGTTTTGTAGTCTTTTATGCAGCAGTTATGAACCTACACGTAACTACTTGCAAGTTACTATCTATAGACTAACATGAGAAGACATGATGCACCATGAGGTCTTCCGAGTTTCTCTGGCACCACTGAACAGCTAGAAAACAAGCTGGGGCTAGAGCTATCTGAGACATCTTTCAGGCCTGCTGTACAGCTGTGGCAGTCTTCCAGGTTGACAGTGAGCACATACAAAAGCAAAGTTTAGATTGAATCTGGGTAAGGTATAGTTTATGGATAGATAATACAAAGAGTGAAGAACAGAAGTCATAAAATACTTGTTTATTTATACATTCAAGTGTGTGTGTCACAGACCAGGGCTGTTCATTTTTGCATTGGCACAGGATGGTCTGATGTTCAGTATCAACTCTATAACAGGCTAACTTTGGTTGGGAAATATCAGCAGCATTGAGAAGGTAACTGTACAAACCTTGCCAAACTTAGAACAATCATCTCAGCCTCGGTGCAGAACTTGCTGCTTTCCCTTCAGCTGTTGTCTCAAAATTCCTGATAAAAGTGACAGTTATGCATCTCACATGACAGCTGCAAGTCCCACAAATTCAAATACTATGGGCCTGATGGGCTGCACACAAAACTTCCAGTGAAACCCGTTAAAACTTTGGTGCCTCGTGGAAGGGCAAGGAGAGGGCAGCCTGTAGGTTCAGATTCTCAGCCGACACAGACAAGTACAACTCCACAGATTGCAACAGAGCTATGCTAGCTCACAATTTAGCCCTAGACATTTTGGACAAAGATCGTATCAGTATCTAAACAGACGAAATGGAAAGAATGTTGAAATGGTGGTGGGTTTCTTTATTTACTCAAATGCATTACCCTTACAGCACAAGTTCTGGAACAGCAAGCCCTAACCTCCCTGGCCCCAGGACAACACCACTGAGTGAGTAACATGGTGTAGGCAAGAGCACTTTAAGGTCTTTGCTAGCTTCCTTTTTAACTTGTTTACCATGGCTATAGGTGGTATGTAGCCTGGGAACCAGGGTCTGGGTTCCTCTGCCTTGAGGAGGCACTGGGTGCTTTCTCTACAGCCATAAAGCACCGTAGGCCACCTTCGGCTTGCACCAAACTCCCACCGATGCAGGTTCCTGTCCCATTTAGCAAACCCCTATAACTAGACTTCAACTTTAATCCTGGGTAGGGGCCTCTTGAAAAATGGAAAAGACATCTTCCCTTTTGGCCAAAAGTCCTTCACCAACACCCACACCTGTCCACGCCTTATTTCAAAGTATTTTCAAAGGGCAAAGAGAGCTGCCCAAAGGTCTCAGGCATCTCTCTTATTCCAGCTTCCCTGTGAGATCAAAACCAAGGACTTTGCAGCAAAGACTGGTGCTGACAGCAGCAACATGCAGGATGCGATGAGATGCAATGTCGCCACAAAGTGGAGATGGATGCTGGCAACCCTGGACCTGCAGCCATGGATTAGAAGCTGTGGAAAAACTTGCCAGTAGGCAGTAAGGAAATGAAGTGGATTATTGCCAAATCTTATTCTTTATTTGCAGGTATAATCTGTTGTTGTGCTTTCCCAAAACTGTGACTGAGTTTTCTTTTCTTAATATAAATTTCTCTGTATGTAACTCTTTGAAAGAGTTTGCCACAGGAGTTTCTTGTATGAAGGGCACTTATTTAATTTTTCCAGGTTCCTGGGTAGAGACGTAAGCTTGTCAAAGGGAATTTGCTTATACCAAATTCGGTATTTTTTGCTGCTCTTAACTATGTGATGGGAATGCTACAGATGTGTAACTCCAGAGTCAGTGGCAGTCTGTATTAAAATTATAATAGAGACCCCACCTGCACTCTTCAACACACCAGGATAGCTTATCTTTGATAAAGCATGCATACAGACCCTGAGGAAAGCTTAGGAATGCGAGATTATCCTGCTGTTCAAATTCCCACCTCTGATCAGCATGTAGGTCTCACCTGTTATGAAGATTATTTATCTCACGTCCATGCTAGATTTCTGAGTCCAGTAACAATACACCCTCAATTTATTTGTTAACCATACCAAATAGAAATGTGCACAATACATACCCTGAATTTGTGTAAGAGCTAAATTTATGCCATCTTGTCTTATTGTAGGATCTTTGCACCTTCCTTTGAAGACTTCATGACCATTCTTAAAAATTAGATCTCATGTGAAATGAACCTAACCACAGGTACTTGGTCTGCAGGAACCTCTTTAATGACAACTAAATGTTTTAAATCCATTATCAGTGCCTCTAGCAGGAAAATCTAATAAAACACAATATACAGAAATAATGGGGTTACTATACTGAGAGGCTTGGGAAGAACCCAAGTAAAATAATGTTATGCTATTGAATTATAGATAACCAGCAAGAAATAAGAGGTCTTCCATTCCCATACTGCAAAGCTACCACAATCAGATTTTGCTTGTCAAACTGGCAGAGCATAAGATCTGGTCCCAGTTGTATAAGGAGCTCCATCTTCTGCAAGGAAAAATACACAGGTGAAAGGCTGTGCTGTGGCCCAGCTCTACCTCTGCTCTGCAGTTCATTTGTGGACTTTTCCCATGGTTGTTAGGTATTTGTGATATGTGATGTCCACGCCAGAGTTATCTGCCTCAGGGAGGCCAGCACAATTTTTAACTAAGGCAGTGGAATGGAAATTTAAGGGACCTCACTTGTGAAACAATTTTTCTTCTATATCTTCATCTCATAGAGAGAGACTTTCTCTTCCTCTGCCTGTCAGTTTACACTTCAGACTCTGTTGGGGAGAGCCTGCTGCTTGCAGAAAAGCATCTTTGCAGTGCACAATGCTATCTTGACCTTGACTGGAACTTACAGTTGGTGTTGTCATAAAATTATAATCCATATTAATCATTGTCAGTCTAGTTGTATGAATGTCTTCCCCTTAGCGGAACAAACCATCTGTATGTATCTACTAACTTTGCTTACCATAAAGGTGCCGCCTGTGCAATCGATTACTCAATACAGTCAACTACATGAGAACCCTGCAGGATTGTGACAGAGGAGATGTATTGATGGTCTCAGGGCATTCCTATCAGAGTGCTCCCGAACACAATTCATCCTCTCCAGCTGAAATGATGACTTAGGAGCTGGAAAGTCCTAAGGGGGAAGCAGATCTTTGAAGTTCAGCTGGGACAGCCTCTGGGTGCTTCTCTGAGAGCTCCAGGGCCTGGAGAAACATGGGACTGGCCCTCAAGGGCGTTCTTATATTGGCAGATAACCAACACACCTATGCAAAGAAAGAAGATGAACTACAACACGAAAGCATTTTGCATCTGGAGGACATGTTCTCAAAGCAGCAAAACATTGTTGTTATGAATGTAACATATGCACTACTCTCCCTCTGTTTGGCAGGAGATAAGAAAACCAGAAGCAAGGCAAAATGAAAACAAAATGCAGCATATAGGCATCGTGAAACAATTACAGTGCTGTGTCTGATTAGTATCTAAATTTGGGATGGCCAATCTTATTTTTAAAAGTTTTGTGCAACACTCAGTGACAGAATCTAAAACCGGACATATCTTGCTGTATTGTGGCACACAGTCACAGCTGGTGTAAATCAGTATAAACTAATGAAGCCAATGGAGCTTCTCTGATTTACACTAGCTGAGGTTATGGTTAAGGTTAGATTTGCTTTCTAGGAGTGTTCAAGGAAGCCAACTTCTGTGTGTCCTGTGATGAAGTGGTTATTTATAATGGCCTTCAGTGTGGTTTAGAGCCAAATTTCCACATCAAAAGTAGCTTTATAAGAGATATCCTTACAGTGAGGTTCAGTGCAAAATCATGTCTCCAGAAGCCAGCTTTCCTCATGCTCTCAAGTATTTTATTTCAGCCTGAAAACCATTTGAGAAGCCAAGAAAAGCAGAGCCATTCCTGCCTACTTCCCCAGCTCTGCTTCATTTTTGAGTTGCCTGCATATCCAGCAGGATCTGACCTACGCTGCCCATTTATCAAAGCGAGTTACTCTAAGTGTCTGTTTATTTATGTTCAGAAATTCCCAGTAAGACAGACAAGTTTCATGCTTAACCTGAAAAATTGGAGATGGAGGTGGAGTTCTTACCAGTTCCAGAGCTATTTGTTTGACTTGGCCACTAGTAAAAATAAAACACAATAACGTGTCCCAGAGTCACAGCAAGAGGTGAAGGTCACAAGAAAACAGATCATGTCTTTCACAGCTCTTCAGCTTCAGTGCACTGAATTATGACTCTTATTATTTACTTACTGGATTCCTCACCCTGTGCGCAGGCTCCAAGCATTCAAAAAGCAGCAGGTCTCTGCTTCAAAGAACTAACAGGCTAAGTGAGAGAAGAAAATCTGACCCGAAGCTACACTAACCTCCTCCTCCACTTTTTATCTGAAAAGTCAGACGGTCTCACAGCCCCCGGTTGACTTCTGCCATCTTCTGCTAACCAGACTGCTGTGCCTGCACTCCTGCACCTCTGTGCTCTCTGCTGAATTAAATTGCCAGGCTCTTATGGCAAATATGTTCCCAATGCAGACAAACCTGTCCGCCTGGCACAAACTGCCCGTGTGTTGCAGCTCAAGGTGCTCTTTTGCAGAAGCATATTGTTTTTTCATAGGAGGGCCCTGCTCCCCACATGTCCAGCCTTGATGTGCTCTATCAGATGTCCACACAATGTCACAGGCTCTTTCACTGACCTTATCACTTTGAAACAGATTGTCTTTAGAACTTCTTGTTAGAAATAGGTCTCTTGAGTCCAGTTGTTGAGATCCCAAACCAGGGCTGAAGCCTCTCCAAATCTCCCAAGTGGTTTCTACACATTCTCTGTAGAGTGCAACACTCTTCCATGTTCTCTTCAGTGAGTTTAATCCTCTATGGGCTTACCGGGGCCAAGGAAAGAACTTTGCAAGGACACTTCCAAAAAGGGGACCTTCTAAACTGACAGCACCAGAGAAATCCACGTGTAGTCTGAATAAGAAGCATCGGTATGTAACAGCCTGCCTCACATCTTAGCCTTTTGGGAAGTACCACTTTCTCCTGAAAAGTAAAGGATCCTCCTCCTCTTTCATACTCAGGTTTTCCTTTTGATTTCTTCTCTCTCCACAAAAGATCTGATAAAAATTCTCTTATTAAAAGCTGCAACCTCCTTTTCCAGGGAATGTTCCTGATCTATCCTCAGAGGTGGTTAGGGAACCCCATTCAGCTACTGTTCAGTCACCAGGCTCCCAAATGGGTTGTTTTTTTCTAGGCACCCAGCACATCAATTGAGTGCTGTCTTTCTGGGTATATACATACTGTTCCTCCCTTATTACATGTTTTTCTCCTATGTAGACATTTTTTCTTGGTATCAATGGCTTAATATGGAGCCAAGGGAAAGTCAGAAAATAATTTCGCAATTAAAACCATGAAGACGCTTTGTTATTTGACATACAGATAGGCAAATGTACTAAAACATCATAAATGTGAAATACAACTTCTGTTCTCTACTTCCACACCTTGATCTGAGGCCTGTGACTAATTGTTCCCAAGAGCTTGTTGGGCTCGCTTATTACTTTAGAGGCAAATATTGTATTTTTCTACCTAACATATCTCATAAAGACCTATTATTTTCTTCTGTTATATTGCTTATATTCTCCTCAGAAACAGCCTCACAAACTGTAGAAAGATCTACCACCACCACCACCTATTAGGTTTGCTATGTTTTCTTCTTAGCTTCTCTGGGTGAAGCAACTGGGAGGTAGATTTTTTTTTTTTTTAACCTGGGCATTGTTTAGCTTTTAAAATGGTCAAGAGCACTCAGTCTTTCTGCTTTCTAACCCTAAACCTAACCCAAACAGAATTCCCACCTTTTTTTTTAATAATTTCCAGAAGCATTTGTGTTAGGTTGTCTCAAAATCAAGGGAAATTCTAGTCACTGTAGAATATTTTAAGAACAGAAGCCTACTATGCAAATGAATTTAGTTTCTGTTAATGCTGTCTCACAAGCCTTTCAGTATTTGGCTCTCATTTTGGTTTCCAGTGCACGTCTGTTCTTACTAGGGTTGTACTGGAAGGCAGTCAGACAATTCTCAGATAACAAGCAGGAAAAAGCAATGTAAACCGATTATCCCAGAGGAACTAGAAATAGTTAATCACGCAAAAGTAACAAAACCAGTTTCCACACCATCAGAATTTATCCTGGACCACAGAGTTACAGAACTTTCCTTGAATCTGGCTGGGGCAAAGACAGGAAACTGCATCTTCTGAACTTTAGAAATAGATCTTAAACATGTAAACATAAGATATTATGCCCCTGTCTTTTAAGTAACATTTATATTATCTAAAGTAAACAGTCTTTGTGAAGTTAGTCTGTAATTGACATCTGACACAGTCCACATTGCAACAGATATGATAAGTGCAGTAAACAGCAGAAATTATGCTTCTCTATGCTCTGAGAAACATTCATATTTCCTTACACGGATAAACTTTATTTTGTTGCTATGCAACCCTCGCACAACACACTACATTCTGCAGTAAATAAGAGTACAAATTTTACAACTGAAGGGCAAGCATGTGGCCTTTTGGGTTTTCTCCCCATTTTGAGTTCCAGCCTCCACTTTAGTTCACATTGTAATATTCCGTTATTTAATTACAAAGCTGCCTCTAAAGCTCAGTAAGAGGTATTTCAAACAGAGCAAAAAGGGAGAGTCACAATGCATGAGTCCTCCTGACACTAATGGGAAATAAACGGTGGAGCCAGTGATGTCAGTGACAGTGGAACAGTGAAATCAAGGCTTTTCTTTTTTTTTTATCCTCCTTAAAAATGAGCATTAAATTTCCACAAGAATATTTTCAAATTCTTTCTGCAATGGCCTCCCTCTGCTCCCAGTAACATTGCTATACCTGCCACAGAAGTCAGACAGATGAAGAGCCACCCTTAATTTTACCCAAGACAAGATTAGCAGAGTCTTACCTCCTCTGCCTGCTCACTTTAAGAAAGGTCACTTTGCAGTATAAAGCTAATCCTCTGTTCTTTACAGTTGCAAAATTTCTCCTGAATTCAGTGTGTGTTTGGATTGTTCAGAGAAGCATATCCTGTATGTATTTGTATCCTCCTCATAAGCAGAGTGATTAACACTAAGATTTATTTGTCTGAAGGGTGTTCATGGAAACTGAAGAGAGCCACTGGGATCTTCCCAAGCCATGCGTTAATACCTCAACTATTCGAGTTTCTCTTTTGCACATGGCTGCAAATCCTACAAACTTTCCCAGGTAGCATCCGCCTTTGCTTGCACCATCAGCAAATGAATCCAGGAGGAAAAAAATGTGACTCAGGGCTCCAGCTGAGAAAAACGTGACTCAGGGTTCCAGGTGGCAGGTGGCACAGTTTGGTGCAGGAAATAGGGCCACAAGGACTTGCACCAGCCAAAGGATCTGACCTATACCTGATGCACCTATGTAATGGTCGTCAGACCGCAAAGGGGTTTGTGTCACTTAAACAGCAGAACTTCCCCAGTTTTGCTGTTCATTTCTCTCCAATTAAGAGTCCTCTGAGCTATATGTTGCAAGCCCCCATGTTTATAAAAGGAACAGCACACAGGCGCTAGGGAAATTACACTATATTCCTAAGAGAGCAAGCTTTAATCTATATGATTTACAATGTAGTTTCTCTAAACAGTGAGCAAGAAGCATCTTTTAAATTTAAGTTTCTGCATTTTGATAGTTGTTTGCTATCAAAACATTTCTGTTTATAGTTTCATTTTATCAGCTAAGTTACCTCCAGGCATGTAAGTTAATATTAGCATTTGTTGCAAAACACCTTCATGTTTCTATGTCGGTTGGGTATAAAGGCCCATCTCTACTCACAACTCCCAGTAGAGCGGCTTGCATTAAGAGCCTAGGAGAATATGGAAACACCTGTAAGACTTTCTTCAAGTACTTTCTTCAAGTGATCCCCTACAGACCGTCCCTTCTCAGTCAGGATTGCAGGATGAGGCCCAGAGAATGAACGTGGTCACTTTTTGTCTGGTAGCATGCTTTCTGTACAACAGGCAACACATGAGGCAATAGTCTTCATGCCTAAATCTTGGAAAACAATACTTGATGTCTTCGTATCAGTGTCCTGCCAATTTCTTCTACTCTCTGGCATCCTGGAGAAGAAGTTACACATCAGCTGAAAGCCCTGCTTTTCTATCTTGCTCTAAGCCTTTTCTTTTTCTATCCCATAGAAATCTACATTCCGTCAGATGAAATCCACTCCTTAGTGAGAGAGGATTTGCCACTACTTTTCTATGGATTTATTGGTCTCCTTGGGAAAAACATTTTTACGTAATTTACTCAGTTCCCCATCTATAAGACAAGGATAACAAGTCTTTTCCCCATCTCTCCATAGCCTCATCTGTTTATATTGGAAACATTTCCATCTCCCTTCTGTAGGTTACTACATAATCTTGCCCAGGGCAAATGAAAGCTATAAGGAAACATGAGACAGTGGTGATTATTACTGAGAGGAAGCATTGATGTCTCACCTGTCAGTGCCATTGCCAGGCGAAACTCTTCCTTCAGCATCTGGAGAACTTCTTTTGCTCCTTCTTCACCCTGGGAGATTAGGAGACAATATGTACTATTATGTGTACATACAGCTCATGTGTGTAGATACAGACACATATATATGTGCCAACAAAGTTTTATGTACAACCATAACTCCTGAGTACTTGTCATAGCAAATTTTAGATTAGATGGTCTGGACACACAGACACCATCACACACACCCCCCTATATGCACACATATACACATACATGCATATACTAAGCCTAAACAGTGAGTATAGGTATCTAAAAAACAGAAATTTGAGCTTTTTCTAACTTACTTGATAAGCCAAGCCCCAGATGAGAGGTCTTCCGATGAATACAGCTTTGGCACCAAGAGCTAATGCTTTGAGAATGTCTGTGCCTTTTCTTATACCACCGTCTAGGAACACCTCCACTTTCCCTTCCACAGCCTCAACGATTTCAGGCAAGACATCAATCTAAAAGAGTGAAACCAGGAGTACAGCTTGTCTGCTTCTGTCACTCAATTTATTTTTTTTGAATGAACTCTTATGTACAGGATTCAAGCTTTAAAGATGCCAAACGAGCAATTGCATGCCTAACTCTATGCACAAATAACACAGCATTGTATTGAAAACCAGTAGTAACTTAGCATGATAGCAGATGTATACAAAGGTCAAATTTATTTGGAAAGTCACATAAATAGAATGAGAATCAGCAGGGTCACACAAAATAGCCATGTGATCTTACTAGCTACTATGAAGAAAGTTAACTCTGTCTCAGCTGAAAGCAGGACAACGTGTATCCAGCACAAGCGACTATCAGATACTTTGGAAGAATATAAGAATATCAGAAATAGCAAGCACAGAGGAGGCCTTTCCTTGATATTACCCCACAAACTTTCAGTGTACACTGCTTTGGGGATGAAATTGAATCACTGTCACTTTTTAAAACATCATCTTCACTTTCTTGTTTAAATTTGTTATTCATTTATACTAAGGGCCAGCTGGCATCCAGAAGCCCAGAGGCAGGCATTGTACCTATAGATATGGAGTAAGAGAAGGATGTGCCCTGAGGAACTTAGAGTTGGATGAAAAAATTTAATGAATATATTTTTCCTTTTGAAAATACATCTTGCTTGCAGGGAGAATTCTAGAGTAAACATCTTCATATGAGAAAAAAATAGCTTTCCTCTGAATTTTGAACAAGGTGTGAATTTCTTTTAATGCATGTAAATGTTACTTTCACCAAGCCCTACTTATCCTCTAGACCAGTGATAAAGGTAAGGGGGAAAAGGATTTTTACTGTTCCTAAGTTACAAGTAAGTAACCTGGGAGTTAAGTAACATATCCATACCATGCAAAAGGTCCCAGTGAAGACACGAGCCTCCTGAATTCAAGCCTCAAGCGTTAATTACATGACTGCTGTTCCTATTATAACACCTACATAGTTCCTATTCATGAAAATCAGGAAAGACACAAAACTGGAAGCCAAGTACTAAGGAGACTGGAAACAGCGTGTGGTAGTAAGACAAAAGGCACACAAATTCCTTTCAAATATGGATGTAATTCATTTCCTTTCTAATGGATAAAAAATGACTAGGAGTTGGGGGCAAAAAAACTTTGCAGTTTGTTTTTAGATTTGGATTAAAATTTTCTTGAAGTTTGGCACTTGCTATGATTTTTTTTCCCCCTCCCTTTGGTTTTGCTCTCTTGCCAAACATATTCTGGGTCTATTTCCATATACAGAGACCACTTTCTACATCCTGACAAACCGTACCAACATTAAAGTGCTATAACAACTAAAGTATGATGCAAACCATAATTAAAACATACATTTCCTCAGCGTGTAACTAGACTCTGGAAATATTAACCAGCTTGGGTTCAGCTGACATTCTGGAAACCTATGAAATTAAAGCAAATTATTATGTTTCTAAACCAGAAAAAATTAGCATGATCCAATACAGATATTTGCATTTAAAAACTGCATTGTGAAACGTAGTTCTTTGTATGATGAAATCCAGTGAACACATCAGCTGTAATAGTGCCTTCTCCTCTGCACTGTGGCATTGCAAAGGAATAGCTCATAAAAAGTAGTTTGAAAGTTTAATTTCTGATCTACTGCGGGTAGCAAAAAAACCCCAAAAATTCACATTTCTTGAACTTTCGCATTTCCCAAAATGATGTTTTTAATATCCTCATACATTCTTCCTGTTAGATTATCTCACACACAGACTTACCCACGATTTTTAAATATTCTTAGTGAAATTGGGGACTATATTCTCAAAAGGTGAAAATAGATACAGAATCCAGAAGTTACAGAAGAAAAATTCCTTTTAGAAGCATTAGGCATCCATGCTCTGAAAATCCAGTTCCCCTTAAGGTGTCTAAAACTGAATAGCTGCAAACTCTCCAACAGCACAAAAATCACATTGAAAAAAAGAAAAATCTCTGTCTCTCTTTTGAAACTGGAGAAGTTCTGACATCAAGGGGGGTTCTTACCAGTCCCCAGGAATACCTGGAGACAGAGTCAGGCCAGAGCATCTCAGAGGACAAAGTCTCAACATTATTAACCATTTAGAAAACCCTTTGTGCTGGCATTTGACTTCCCCAGTGCAGGGCTTGGAGGGTGAAGAACTAGACCACACAACCAGGAGATCGATGGGTCCATGTGAGGACCTCTGAAAATCAGTGGATGAAGGAATTCAGCCAAGGAAATCCTCATCTGGCCCCGAGGAGATACGCAGAAAGCAGAAGTCTCCAGGGGAAGGGTAACATCCCGGGGGGACAGCAGAGCCAGCAGATAAGACTTCATATGCAAAACACTCCACAGTGAAAAAAAGGCTTACCTGTCCCCCTCTCCCTTCGGAAAATAATAATGGAAAACAGGAGGCTTTTCATTAAGGACACATTAGGAATGTGTCACAAATGAGCTTTGATTCTCCTCCCTTTCATTCTCTTTGTGCTTGCACAGCTTTCCCACACCAAATGAAGAAGGATGAATGATGACTGGTATTTTGTGAGTTTTCCTTCAGCCTAAACACATACTTTTTAATTTTCCTTTCCTTCTTTCTTTTTTGCCAGTTGAGAACTTCTTAAATCCCTTTTCACCTTTGGAAAAGGCATGGGGTAGCACAACAAGGAAAAGGAAAAAAATTGTTATTTAACCACCCTGTATCTTTTCCAAAGGTGAAAATATTTGAAAGGAGAAAAATGGAGAGTTTCATTCTGCCTTTAGCAATTTTTTCAGAAGTCTCAGGAGAATACTAAAAGGGAAAAAACAACTCTAGTACAATCTTCAATGAACTGCAAACGGCAACGGGGGTTTCAAAAAAGGATGAGAAAGGAGAAATAAAATAGAAGACTGAAAAACATTTCTTAAAGACTTTCCAATTTCTAAACATTTAACTGACAATAATACACTATCTGAAATTGCTCTTCTAGATTTCCATGCAGGGGGCTCCAACCAAGGACAGGGTGCTCAGGTAGCTTGAAGAAACAGCCACACGTAAACCCTCCTCTATTCTGTTTTGGTTTTTTAATCTGACCAAGGGGATGCTGTGTCTAACAGAGTATGATATGACATACATAGAGAAGTAGAGAGAGATTACTGCTCATGGGTTAAGGCACGTAACACACACATTTACAGGTTTTTCCTCCAGTTACCATGTGTTCAGAAAAAGCGAACAAGAAGCCAAAAAGTAAAGAAAACCAGACATCACTGGTGCATACTGGCACCAGTACTTACAGTTGCAGGGACCCCATCAAGCTGTCGTGCCCCGTGATTTGACACTAGGATACCATTTACCCCAATTTTTACAGCTTCTTTAGCATCATCAGCTAGAAAAAAACAACAAACAAGATATGCCCTTCTGTAACTGGAAGCTCATTGACACCATGATAAAGGAAATTTTGGCATCACTAAAAAAACTTTCGCCAGCTAATGCAAACCCACCTTAGGGTTTCATCCTTCCAAAGCCCCATATCAATATGGACCCAAGTTTTATCTTTAAGCAATAAGACCAGAAAAGTAATTTGAAATGTTGCAGCAAAACATTTTACCACTTTGGATTAGCAGCCACTTTGCTGCCCTTTATTTTTTCTACCATGTCCCACAACTCATCACTAAGAAATTATTTTGCTAAATTATTTTCTCCAAGCCAAAGTTATCAACATGATTACAGTAATAATCCGTACTTACTGAAACCCTTCACTGTGCTCAGGGCCCTTTTGACAGAATGGAAATCCAGCTTTCCTTTAAGTAGCATACCACTCCGATCAGAGTTAGACTTCACAGGCACAATGAACAGAGCAAGTTCAATCTTCTTGAATGCATCTGATTTCAGATAGAACTGCTGTGATGCCATCCCACCAACTGACTAGCTTAGTGATCAGTAGCTCTGGTCCCTACCTAACAAACATCCAGGCAGGCACACACAGCCACACAAACCATCTGACAGCTCCAGGTACTTACTTAAGCAGCTGCTTCTGCAAGTGTCTTGGTTGCTGGGTTCCTAACCATGCATGAGGAAGAGGTGGTCTCTTCCCCCTTGTTTTTGGCTTTTGGCAAATCTTCCCTACTTAGCACAGCACAGAAATATAAACGTGCATCCCACCATATTCCATATCAGCAAAGCAGATGCTTGCCATTAAAAAGCAATGCTATTCTATGCAGTTTTACAGAAATTTCTCCAGCACAAGCCCTTTTCCTTTCCTGGTGCCTCTGTGAGAAGGGATGCCTCGCCTTCCCCATGGGAAGCAGGAGAGCTACTCACCCCTGAGGATTCCTTTCACAACGATGGGCAGTGAGGTCAGCTCCCGAAGCCATCTGATGTCCTCCCAGTTGAGGCTTGCATCAATCGCCTCAGCTACGTACACAGCCAGGCTACTATTTTCTCCAAAGTCTTTCCCTGAGGAGAATACCGGGTCGTTGCTTGGAAAGTTTTTCATTCTAAAATGACAAAAGACAGAAAAATCATCTGAGAAAGATTCATTGTAGCCACAAGTCAGTCCTAATGTCAGCATTCGATATACCTGTGTTAAACTTTCACTGCACTGCAGAGCATCATCAAGACTGCTTCAGCTTTCTGATACAAGTGCAGCTGAATTTCTCTCCCAGCATGTCAGATCATAGTCATTAAGTAAGCTGAAACCTTTGGCTGGCAAAGCATTTAATAACTTTGGTGCAAGTTTCTCTGGCCAAAGGCAACAGGATAAAGAATAAAGTCCAAAATCTAAAGGTTCAGCATCAAATCTACAATCAGAATGAAGTGAGAGCACTGATTTGGGCTCAAGCATGCCCTGACACAGGCATCCCCTGTGACTTTGGACATGACACTTAGCCACTCCTTTTGCCTCCATTTCCCACCATGAAATAGGAACAACAATATCTGTGAGTATAAATACATCAGAGGCTGTGGAACATTCAGACCCCAGAGCAGTACAGGCTGGATGTGAGACAAGAACATTGATCTTGCTTGACCTAGCCCAGAACTGACTGAAGTCAAGAAGTGCACCTCTGCTTACAGCAAAACCCCCCTTTGCTTTCATGCTGCAAGTTTTTTGTTGTTTCTGGGGGTTGGTTTGTTTTAATCCAGTGGATTCAGCTACTGGAGGAATAGGGGATTGGGAATTGGGGGAGGGGAGAAAAAAGAAGGGAAATTTTGTTAAGCCCCATGAATTAAATGTATCTGCATGAAGCCTTACAAAGAATTCCGAATTTTCATGTCTGACAAGACCAGCATTCTGCCAGCTCATCTTGTGTCTTTTTTGTATGTTTCCTTGTAAAATGTAGGGGGGGGAAATGGATTTCACATGAAAACATTAGCTAGTATTTGCTCTTTAGCACCAAATCAATCTCACCAGTTTCAGGAGCTGAATGATAAAGGGCAGCCCCTTGCACCAAAGAGCTCACAGCCTTACTAGACAAAGCAGGAGAAGAGGAAAGGAGAGCAAAGAGAGAAATTCAGCTGCACTTGTATCAGAAAGCTGAAGCAGTCCCGAGTGCTCACAAGCACTAAACCACCCTCAGTGACACCAGCACCACCAAGGACACCCACGTCCCACACAAGGCTGATTGTTCTGTGCATCTGAAACTGTATCTCATCCTACACTGTGCTATTTTATATCCATATTCCACATGGAATGGCAACTGGTTAGTTCTATGGCTGATTTCATTCCTGCAACAAGCAATGTTTCACACGGCTTTTCTCTTCACCTCCAGGCCCAGAAGAAAAAGTGAAAGGAGCAGGCTCTCAGCACGATCCAGCTTTTCAGCTGCTGGTTTCCAGAGGGTGGGGTTACCAGAGAAAAACAGAACCAGGGATAAGATTATATAAATAACTCTGGTTTTTCTTGGCCTGTGAAATGCAGATCAACATTTGAATGAATGTTGCCTTACATACGTTTCTGAGCACAATGGCACCTTGTTGTTGCTTTGAAACTTTGTTGAGATCCCGAAGCCAAGAAAAAGTCACATAACTGGGCAGAGCCCCCCACTAGGAGAGTTTCACCACCGACTCCGCAACAAAATACTGTCCAAGTGTCATTCTGAAATCTAAAGTGATTAATTTGAGCCTTTCAAGATTACTCCAACTTCATACTACTTCATACGGTTCACTCAAACAAAACCTTGTTATGGTTCGGTCAGGTGGTGTCAAAGTGTTTCAGAAATGCTCTATTACTTTCCTCAAATGTATTTGGGTTATTTGACTCGCATTCAAAAACTCTTTAACCCCAGGCCTTAAAATGATAATGCTCCTAAAAAAAGCTTTTTTTTTTTGTTTAGGTAAAATGACAGTGTGTATCAATAATGTTTTGTCAATCATAGATCCATAGCAGGATTACTATACAGGGCATATACATACCAGTATACTATGTTTTAATGTTAGATGTGTCAGTGATTTTGTTTTCTGGAGCTTTCCTCCTAAGATTGTACTTCAATACAGAAATCACAGGCAGAGTTAACGTTGCTCTGTCAGCCTTCATCATATCATCTATTAACTTCAAGTACAGGCATATGGGATGCATCCAACATGCCAAGCTCTGGAGGTTATTTTTGCCTGCCAGGTGAAGAATCAAATTCCTTGCACAGTCCCATGGCTTACCTTCAAATTGATCATTATGAAAAAGAAGAGAGACTGCAGGATGTGATATTTCTTCCTATGTATGTTACATACGGTATATACATGGCATAATATAACAGCCTTAGGAGACATAGGAAGAACACATCTATTGATAAAATTCAAAACTAGAAGAAAGTTAACTCTGTCTCAGCTGAAGCCAGGACAGTATGGCACCTGGCAGAAGTTTCTTGTGCTAGAGACAAGTTTCTCCCCAGCACCTAATGGTGCCTATGGCACTGCCACGCTCCTGTTCCACATCCCACCACCAGGCACCTACCGGAGGTGGGGAGGAAGCTGAAACTTGTTGCGCACATCGTCGATGCGCCTGCCGAGGAACGGCGTGTCCACTGTCACAAAGATCCCTTTATAACCTGCTTTCTCCGCACGCTTCACAAGGGATTTAGTAACCTCCCGGTCCTTGTAGACGTAGAGCTGCAGCCAGCGAAGGCCAGCTGGAGCTGCTTCAGCAACTTCTTCAATGGAGGAGGTGGCCCAGGAGCTCAGCATCATCCCTGTCCCCATTGCATGGCAGGCTGGAGAAACACAAAGTTATATCCAAGACTGTCCAAAACACAGGGGCTCCTCTAAACAGCAGCACTTGGCTCACCAGAGTGTATTGGTGCACACAATTTCAGACTGCCCTTCCTCACCGTTAATGTATTTTCAGCCTTCCAGGGAATGCGACAGCAGTTACTAACAGCGGCAGGCTGCTGTGAGCGCTCTCTGCCTTATTCTCTATGTTTACAGGAAAATTTCTGGTGACTGACTGCTGTCTGCACACAGTTTGGGATGATTCCTGCTCCAATACTGGAAAGAAAAGATATTGTAACCAGACTAAGCCTAACCCAAATTAATAACTCTTTATCCCATGGGGAGCCTGTTTTTAATCCCTTAGTGTCTGGCTACCACTTGTCAAAAATCTTGGCACATATTTTTTAAGGACACACGTGCAGAGTTTTAAATTATCTAAAAAAATGCATTCAAGGCTTCCAACTTTTTGTACACTACCACATTGCTGCAGATGGATGTTTCAGGTCTGTCATTCTCAACATTGCTCTTCAGTCCTCCCCGTCCCCCATTGCCACACACATTCCCTTGAGCGTTCTGATCACGGCATTTTGGCCGCTTTCTCCCACCTTCAAAATGTTCACCGGCATTAAACTTACGTTTCTTGAAGTGCTCTTCTAGCAAATGCCTGTTGTCATCCCTGCTGAGTGTTTTCGAAAGGGGCACAACAAAACAGAAGGACACTGTCGGGCAGACCAACCTTCCTTAAAAGACTGGAGGGGGAAGCTCCACTGTTCTTTGCTTCACCACCTTCACTGCCTGTCTTGTAGCCTGGAGGAGAGGGACCCCATGTCCATTCTGGGATCCCACACATAAAGCTTTACACTTCTGACAATAAAAAAAATAGAAGTTCTGATCTCATCGTGAGGGGAAGAAACACATCCCAGGTGGCAGTCCCCACACAGGAGACCCCAAAAGTAAATACAGAGATGAGCTGGAACAACAGACAAGTGGTCTCCAAGGTCTGCTAAGGCCAAAGGGATGGATGCTCGTGCCCAATGTGTTTTGGCCTCTCCTCCTTTGCCTTCAAAAAGCTGTGGAGGAAATCACTCCTGAGGTGTGAGCAGCCCCAAGGGTAAATGACATGAACAATCCCAGATGGGGTCAAGCAGCCACAGGCCCAGTGCCGGCTGCCTCCCTGGAGACAATTCCCAAACTGGGCTGCACTACAAACCAGCGAGCCTCATACAACTGTATTTTTATGAATCTCTCATTCTTTTTGGAGTAATCCATCACTTAATGTAAAATAAAGGAAAACACCCCATAAAAATCTGAAATATTATATAAAGCCATATTTTTCTTAGTCTACCCCAGTAGGCATATTTTTAATGTAAATGGACCTCTGTTTCAAAACATCATCTCCAGCTCATCAAGAAATTAAAAAGTGGTCTTTCTGACAACATTTGATTAAATAAGGATTACAGGTCTCTTAGAGTGGAAACTTACAAACAGCTTATTCAAACAACTTGGTTTCACCCTCCCAGGGCCACCAAGCTTTTAATCAGTGGAAATACAGTAGCAATGAGCCAAAACTCTCTACATTGTAGCCGGTTCATTCCTCCCCTTAAAATTACTGAAAATAGTTCCCTCTCACAGATTAAGTACCTAGAAATGAGTTTCTTCTGAAGAACCCATGCCGACTGAATGCCTAAAGTCCCATTAAAATCAGCTGTGGTGGGTTATCACAAACCCCATAATAAGTGATTTGCCCAATTAAGTCCATTAAGTGATGCTGAGAACCAAGGGATCCGCATTCCTGTTCCTCTGTCAAATGAGAGTTCATGAATGAAAGGGAAGGTTGCTAACCCAGCAATTGCAAAACCCTCAGATCAGATAAGAGAAAAATGTAAATGTTATGGTTCAATCTGCCTTTAGGTATCAATTTATTTCTATTCTTATTTTTATTCTCAACTCTACCTCCATCGCCTTAAGGGTGCAATGGTAGTTGCAAAAGCAAAAATGAAATTAGAAACTGCACAATGAAACATACTCAGTGAATGGAAGATTTAAAACACAAAATAATACCCTATTCTTTCAACATATCTTCTCTATTGCCACATATGCAGATAAAACTTTCATCTTATTCAAGATTAGATTTAAGCAGTTTGGTTCCATTAGAGTTCAACTGTCCCAAAGTAGGTTACAGCACTTTCATGAAAGCATACTCACAAAATTCCTCATCTGTCCTGTAGAGTTAACGATTCTCTGGTAAAGCACCAGCTCAACATGCATATTTTGGATCTGCATGGTCAAATTCAAAGTTCATGCACACAAAATTTTTCAAAGTTTTAGAGATCCCGAGTTCCAGCTTCAGTTGATCTGTGCTTTACCTTGATCATTTTAAAGTTTATTTTGATGGTTTTCTAGGTTTTCAAAAGCATATGATACATAGTCCTGAAGTGTTGCCAGGTTCTGGGCTTTTTTTTCTACCTCAAATCAGGTTTTGCTAAAAATATACTCCCACTAATTGCACATTCAGCTGCAGTTGAAGAAAACAGAAGCGATTAAGTTTCCTCCAATGACTTGATTTTATACTTCAGTTTTGGAGTGCTGCAAATACATCTATTTGTTATTACAAATCAGTACTAGATCATTGTTCCTATGGGATGCTTTTACGGCAATATGCGACATTTGCTAGAGTTTAAACATCAGATTTTTGTAAACCAGCTTTCCTCATACCATTTCAGATTGCTTTTAGTCTTCCCCCCCCCTTTTCTTTTTTCTCCCAGGTCCTCCTTTAATCCCAAGCATTGCTCAAAGCATACATTTTCCTTTGTACACACTGCAGGCTCCTGTTGAGATCAATGACAGTGCTCAGAGCATGACATTAGCCGCACACCGGAGCCTGGAGAAGTTTTCTATATTGGTATGATAAAGCTTTGGGTTATTTGTACTCCACCTTGTTTCAGGGCCTAATGCACCTAGCATTGGGATAAGAGGGTGTGCTTAGGAAAGGGGAGCCCCACAGTTGCCCTGAGCGGGCGCAGGTACCCCAGCCCCTCTGCTGCCTGTTCTTGGCTAAGGGAAGCTGCAGGCAAGAACATCTCACCAAGGAACATAAACCTCAGTAAAATGGGACTTTCCTCGTTCTTGTCGGGGAAGTTGTGGATGCCCCATCCCTGGAGGTGTTCAAGGCCAGGCTGAAAGAGGTTTTGAGCAGCCTGGTCTAGTGGAAGGTGTCCCTGCCCATGGCCAGAGGGCTTGGAACTTGATGATCTTGAAGGTCCCATCCAACCCAAACCATTCTATGATTCTATGATTCTTGGGAAATTCAACTCAAGTATTTTATATAGCAACAAATCAAGGCTGAATATGGGACAGGACCGACTTGGCAAGTCCACAGGAGAACAGAGCAATAAAATTTTTTAGCTCCTTTTTTTCATCCTGAAACCTCAGATCTCCTCCCACCTCTGATGGGACATTACTCCATTAGCTGGCATGGGAAGGGTATGGAGTTTGTCCCTGTGGGCAACTGAGAGGCAACATAATTCAGGTGAGGACACTGGAGAAGAGCTCAGTTTAAGCTCACATTTTTGTCAGGGTTACCTTGTATGGGAATGGGAACTTGCTATTTTTCTCCAGCTGTGCAAATTCCCTTCATTTCCCTTTTAGGGGCATCTTTGAAGCACGGCAGCCAAACTGCCCCACTGTGGTCATTCTTCCCTGAATCCATCTGTGAAGCCACTGTCCTCAAGTTAGGGGCCAGGGGTCATTACTTGGGATCAGTGTGATGTCCTTTAAGCACAGAAGTATTTCTCAAGAGAAGTAGCTCTGTTCTTGGAGCTGTGTCTCCTAAGAAACGGAGTTGTTTAAAGTACCTAACATTGCTCTCTTGATGAAACACACTTGGCTGAGAATTCCCCTGCCCAACCTCACCTCACTTAGCCCTTACAAAACCCTGCATGCAAGTTGTGCCTACGAACATTTTGTTGACACAACGCATTTTGTCAGCTGCGCAGGAAGACTGGAGGCAGCAGGGGAAAAAAACATGGGGTCAAAACGGATCTGGCTGGTCTAGGAGGGCTGGCATGCCAGACTGCCTGCACACTCTTGCATCAGAAAGTCCCCTGGCCAAGCCGGCTTCAGGCCCCTGAGGGCTAGGGCAGTCCAGGCCACGTTAGCCAATGTGAACATCATCTTCAATGACTCTGGAGTAGCCATATCTCAAAATTAACTTTTTTTTTTGTAACACCACATAGGTAACAGGTGAATTACGGGCACAAAGTCCTGCTATTTTTGCTTTGGCTGAGCACAAAAAGCAAAAAATCACAAAATCCCTCCTTCACAGTCATGGGCATGTCCAATGAGCACACAAACCTGAATTCAGATGCTCAGCAGCACCAAAGCAAACAAGAAGCACAGCAGAAGTCTGTTAAGAGCCAAAGGAACAAAGGTGTTGCTCCCTCTGTAGTGGAAATTATAAAACTGCCAGTAACTCAATTAAAAAGAGGGAAGAAAAAAAGCTTTTTGGTCAATATTCCTGTTCTCTATTTGGCAAAGTAAACGGTGCAGTCACATCCCAGGTGATGGCGAAACCCTTCTTGCATCAGCAGTGACTCAGAAAGTTGTTTGAAAGGAATTGCAGAGGGTAAACATAAAGTCACCAGATCTGAGCAACTAGTGCTCAAAGTTTTCAAAAGATCTGGCCAAGAACACAGTCAGGCCATTCAGCCTGATTTTCGGCAAGTCAGAGAGATGTCAGGTATTGCAATACTGCTTCTGGGCTAAAACACAAGGATAGAAGGCAATTGGTCAGTAAGAGAGAAATATAAACAGAATAAAAAACTCAATAAAATAATGGCGCATATCTGCTTATAATCAGATGGCGCACAAGATTTTGGTGGACTTGAAGGTGGGTCCTATTTGCACTTGCAAGGAGGGCTTACTGAATTCAACATGGGGACCGTGAGGATTTGTAAGTACAGCATGAAGTCAGGATGGCAAATGAATGTCTTTGCATGGAGGCATAGGGAAACTTCTGATGGACCAGAAAAGAAAAAAAGGAATAAAAACCCAAACATGTAGAATTAGAAGAGCTCTGCTGAAAAGTGTTTAGACAACAGCCCTTTGCTCTTTAATGGTGGCTAAGATTATTCATCAAATTTGGCAAATATTTTTAGTTAAAGAGGTTGGAGTGGGAAGGATGAGAAAAAATTCACCTAAGTCAAAATGTCATGTGTTGATATTTTCAAAATGGAAATGTTTTCTTCTGAGCTAACACTTGTGTTTCAAAACAAAACTATGGCTAAAAGCATTAGCTAGTAGGAAAATGAAATAAAACATCATGTTTTGGATCAAATCAAAACATTTCAGTTAATCCAAAACAATTTTGCTCCCAATTGTTCAGTTTCTACTGAACAGAAAATCCATTATTTGTGAAATAGCCACATACACTGATGAACTACAACTAAAATGCTAGGGAATAGACTTGAAAAAAGACTTGGAAAAACTGGGACAACTGCCAAGGTCTGTAAAATTGTTTCAAGGACAAGAGAGTTTTCCCTGTAAGGAAGGCCTCCAGGTCCATTTAGACATGTCAAAGAAAACTGAGGAGCAACCTTATTACAGCCTATATGGACAATATTTTTTTCTTTTATTTTTGTTCTTTTTTTTTTTTTTGAAGTCTAGCTAACAGAAGTATAAGTAAATCCAACATCTGGATTTGAAGCTGTACAAGTTTTGACCATGATTACAGCTTCTTCTGCTCGGAGCAGAGTTTGCTAACCTTTGAAATAACTTAAGTTGTGTTGGATGGCCTGTCACCAGCAACTTTTAAAATTACAATTGAACATTTTTCCAAAAATAAAGATCCTTTACTAATGAAACAAAATTGTCACTAAAGGTGTGTCTAAGACAAGATGCCAGACTTTGCCCTTTTGTTGGTAAGATGTGTACTCCTCTCCACCACGTTGGTTGCTGCAGGAGAGCATCCCTGAGGAGCAGCAGCTCCCAAAACCCTGACAAGCCCCAAAGCAAGGAGTTTTGAGGGCAGGGAGTTTTACCTAACAAGACACGCCATGACATGTCCTTGTCCCTAGAGGGGATGTCTATGCTGCAACCTGCAGGCAAACCCGCTGGAAGAACAGAGCAGTCCAAAGCAAAACGCTATCACATAAGGGAACTGGAGCATCAGGCATCATTCTCAAAACACAAAAGTGTAGGGACAGGAGTTGTTAATACTGGGAAGGGGCAATATTCAGCCCATGGCATGCTTTTCAAGGGCCATCACAACAGAGACACCACCACGTGCATCACTCCCCACCCACCTGAGGCAAAGTCAAGCTTACAAAGCACACCATGCTTTCCAAAAGCTGCAAGGCTATGGATCAGACCTTCTTGGCGTGCGTATACTGGTGCAGCTGGAGTGAAAGCAGATTTAAAGCAACCTACAATCTGCTCTTTTGTATTTCAAAGGTATTGCAGAGTTTAAACTAAGTTGGATGTAGCAAACTCCCTGATCCCAAATGTCCCAATTTTAAGGGAACCTTTGAGCCAAACATGTACTTAACAGCTAATCCCAGTCATCTCATTGGGTCAAGCCCAAAGCTTGGCACTGAATGCCCCACACCACCTCTGACAGAGCACAAAACCAAAGGTGTATTTTTTTCTACAAGAAATGCTAATGCAATACAGAGGGTGTGATATTCATTACACTCTCCTTTGAAAGTGATGAAAAATTTACCAACTCCCCTGAATGTGTTTATTTGATCGCACATTCAAACAGTTGCCATTACACCAAGCTCTCCTAGCTTGAAAACCCAAGACCATTAAACACAATAATCATACGCTAAAGTTTGAAAATGTAAGTGCACAGAATTCAGAACATTCCAAAATTAATTTATCTACCACAAACATAACTCAGCCCTGGTAGTCAGCCTTATTGTGCCCCTCAACTTTATTAGCTATTACACATTTTTGCCTTAAAACGTGTCTGGGCTGTAGCATCGGTGGCAATTTTTGCTAAGGAACATCCTGAATTTCACATTTCAAAGTCTTGCTCTTAACGTTGCATTAATATGTTTGCACTTAACAGTATAATGCTTCAGAGTTGCCTCCCAGCACAACCTGGGCCAGAAATAATCTGCAAGAGCTGCCAAAGGACAGAGCAGCACCAAGACGTCCCATGGCCACGGCTTGGCAAACCAATTCAAGGTATTCGAGCTCCATCATGTGGAACATGCCTGTACATACAATAGGAGTAAAATCTTTGGCTTACTAAGGAATCTCTTGGGAAGGGGGAAAACGTACCCCCAAACATACAACAAAACTGGAGAAATCTGCTTTTACAGAGATTGCTGCTTGGAGCTGTGCTGTGGCCCACCATGGTGCACATCGCAGCAATGTGGCTTTTAACGAGAACTGACACCAATTCCCACTGCAGGGCGGATAATTAGGCTCATTTCACACTAGCATTTGCTGCATTGGTCATGGAAACACTGTTAGATGAACAGTTCAACCCCCACAGGATTTTTTTCTTTCTTTCTTCTTTTTCCTAAGTATTGCATATTTGCGCTTTGTATCCTTTTACACAGTCCAATGCTGTTTATATGCAACAGGCACACCGTGTGAGCTCCGCCTCAAACTTTTTGTCATCCTGCCGCTTGGGTTAAAGGAATAAGAAACCATTTCACATCCCAATTCTGGCTAACATCTCATTTCTTGCAGCCTTTTAGGCTGCAGCCTCTGTGCTGGCAATGTCTTTGTGCAGCATTGAGCCCAGAGGGGCCCTTATCTCGCTGGCTCCCTGCGATGTGCTCAAAGAGCTCTCTTCAAAGCAAGTATTTTTACCCAGACAAGAAAAACCTCCTGAATTTCTAGAAACAGTTCTGTAACACGAAGAAAGTTGCTGCGACAGTATCTATAGTTATATTTATAGAATACATAGAAATACAGGGATAGATGTAGTTTTCAATTTTGTATTTCTTGCAATAATAAAAAACAAAACAAAAAATAAACCTCATTACTCTGAGCAGCAAATCAAACCCATCCTGGCCTCGGCATCAGGAGCAAGAAACCAAGCTGGGCTTCCCAACCAGCAGGCACAGTATTACCCTGTTCCTCTCTAACTCCCTGCGGGGGGGACTTCACAGGGTTTACCTTTAGCAGTAGCCATCTCTCCATCCGTGTGAGCCATACGCTGCATCGCGGTTGCTCCGACACAGACTGGCATGCTGATTTTCTGCCCTAAGACTGAGGTTGACAGGTCCATTACTGACACATTCCTGAGGACCCGGGGGTACAGCTTCCATCTGACATGGAGACAAAGAAAGAAAATAAAAAGCCTGCAGCAGCAGCACAGTTATTTACAGTTCCTAATGGGCAAGAGCAGATTTTCCTGCTGTCAAGAGAAACATGGTGAAAGCTGTGCTGGGGCTGGAGCGGAACTTCTTTGCGTGATTCGGAGCTGCAGCAGGACCTACAGAATGCATAAAGCCAGGAGGGAGCAGGCAAGGAGGGACTGAAGTCCACACAGGGTGAAAAAGAGCCTGTGGACATTACTGGCTGGCATCATTTAACAGAAAAGACAGGAGCTGCAAAATAATAAGGTTCATGGTGAGTCTCAGCCTCCCCAAAGGCCTTGGTGCAGAACTGGATGACAGAGGGTGTGTGGGAACAGGAGAAGTTATCAGCCCCCCTCAACTATTTCTCCTATGGACTAGGGAGTCAAAAGACACAGGATTTTTTGATAAAGTCAGCCTGGCCAGCATGCTCAGCACTCCCCATCCCCATGCTAGGGGTCTCTGCAGTGAGACTACACAGAAATGAGCTGCCACACTTCTTCCCCTGGAAAGCGGGTAGGCAAGATTGCTTCCCCGGCTTTCCTCAGCTTGGGGAGGGTGGAAACCCACAGCACCGCATCTCTCCTGGCCCAGAGAGAGGTCCTAGCCCTGGCAGTCGCTGGCCACTGTACAACATGTGGTCCCATGTGGGACTCCAGCCACGGCCCCAGGGACAGACCCTTGTCCTGCGGGACTGCAGGCTTCCAGGAAAAGACCAAAGAAGCCACTGTAATTTGGTGCAGGAAAAGGCCGAGTAGCACAACTGCTTTCCCAACACAGCAAATTACAGTCTAGTCCTTGAATGATGTGGCTCAACCCTTCCTGACCTTGCTTTGCCTTCAATGTGTCCACCAGAAACCACAACAGCCCAGAGCTGTGCTTTATTCTCCACTGGGATCTTCAGCCCAGGTACAAAGGGAAGATGACTTCAAAACAGGGCAAATAAAACACACAAGCAGGAATTACAATTTATTGCAGTCAGGCTGGACACCACATGCTTGCACACAGAGAAATTCACCTTTCTTCTCCCACATAACAGCATCATAACAGGATCGTGGTCCCTCTTAAGGGTTCAACTAGACTGTACCACAACATCCAAACCTTTATTAACAGGGTTGCATTCCTGGGGATGCCTGTGAAATGGGATTTTTTTCTCCCTATCTGGCAGCTGTTTCAGCACAGCTGCTGCTATTACAAGCCACAAGAGGGTGTGCACTGGCCGGGGCTGGCTCTCAGCACAGCTGTCTGCAAGTGATAGTAGGATACACTTCAAGCTCTCATGAAGGCATCCCTGCCTCTGCAAGGACACTGATGGCTACTGAATTTTAAGTACAGAAAATGATTAAAAGTTTAAGCACTAGAAAGCCTGAGACTGATATTATTACTAGCAAGGAGACAGCAACTAGAGCCACTGTTACCCTCAGACTGTGCTCCAACAGTGAGTAGTGGTCAGCTCGAGTTTATGTATTAAGCTGACAAGCTAGGAAAAAAAAATAAAAAAAAAAGAAGAGACACAATCTCTTCATTTTATAGAAAGACCAAGAGACATTTCCATAAGAAGCCTGGGACAGAGTCAGGATGAAACACAAATTTCTGAAGCCCTAGAGCATTGGGTCATACCCACTCTCCAGGAAACACTCCCCAGGGAAGAGAAAGATGGTTATAATGCTTGGAAGGAGACATGTAGTTGTGGGAGTCAGCTGGATTATTCGGTGCCAAGACACACACACTGCAAGTATGTCTTCTCAGACTTGTTTTCAGGCTATTGTATCCCTTTGTTATTTTTCAGGGGAGGATAGGCTGAGGGTGGGACAAAGAAAACATGAATTTTTTCTCCCTTCTTCCTAATCCTTATTCTGAAGGCTTTCTCCCAGCTCTGAGACATCTTCTCCCAGCAAATATAAGGAAGACAAAAATCCTTTCATAAACTTGCTTATTTTTACAGTCAAACTCAAAATCGTAAGGATGTAAAATCTCTCTCTCCTCCCCAGCCTCCGAGTTTTTCAGCTGTCCCAGACCTGTCAGATTTTTACCTGGTGCAAACCACTGTCATCTCAAAGCACGCGTGGGAGGGTCAGTCCTGAACTACCAACATCTCTGTAGTGCTTTTAGCTGAGGAAAGAAATAGAAGGAGCAAAAATCCCCCCAACAGCCTGTGCAAGAAAAATGATGCTGTTTCAAGCAGCAATAAACAGCTTCCTTCCCACTCACCTTTATGTGCCATCAAATTATCCTGGCCATGAGCTTTTTGGGATCCTCAAGCCATTAGCCTCAGATTTTAAGTGTAAATGTCTCTTCCAGTGTCTTCTGTGGCTTCTCTTCTGCTCACACCTTATCAGGTCGTATCCTCTAGACCAACACCAAATCAAAGCTCATAACCAAATACCTACTGTGTCTCACAAAAAACACCCAAAGGACTCACTAGCTTAGTATTATACTCCTTAAATAAACCCTGATCTTGCTGTGGAAACATGAGTGTTTTCAGCTGTGCATTTGCTGGGCACCTGAAGTGAGGCATTTTCTGGCCAAGCCATAAGGGAATGCCCTTAACGTCAGCAAGCAAAACCCAGGAGCAGTATTTCCCATGAATTGGAGCATGCATTCATTGGGCTGCCAAACACCACCTGCTTCCTCCAAGGCCTTGAGTGAAAAGATTTCCTGGATATTTTGTAAAAACCTTTTTTTTTTTTCATTCAACTTCTTCTCATCACCCACATTTTTTTCAGCCAAGCCCACACTTGTGTGCTGCAATCAGCAATTGCAAGTGAGTGCATCTTTCTTCCCAGCTGGAAGTGGGAATATGTATGCCTCAGTGAGGAAGGCGGTGAGCCCTCCCAATTTAGGCAACTTCAGCTAAATGCTGGTTTGAGAGAAGGATGAAAAGAGAGGAGGGGGCATTAGCAGGTTTTTTTTCCCCTTTTCCCTTTGTTCAGAAATTGCAGATTGTAAATTATTTTGCAGTTGGGTAAGAGGGATGCACTCACTGCTTTCCCCACTCATGTTCAGCTGTGAAAAATGCTGACATTTTTGAACTGCAACACATTTTGAAACAGCTCTTCTCATTTCCCTTCCAAACCTGTCCTAAATAATCCCTTGGTGCTGCACCGCAAGTGGTGCATTTGGGCAAGGACACGCCATTCAGGCAGTCCCCGTCCCAGCTCCAGTCCGCTTCGCTACCTTCACCTCCCCTCCAGCTCCACAACCCATTCTAAGGGGCAAGCACTCCTGCTGTGCAAAGCTGCTAAATGCTTTTGCTTGAGGAGAATCGATTTTCTCTCCCAGGGTGTCTTACCATCCACATAGCAACTCTTTTCACAGCACTCTGCAAATCCGAGGTGAAAGACGCTGCAGAAATGTAACCAAATTATTATTGCAAGCATTCCTTTCCTTTTCTCCCCCCTACAACTTCACATGCTTGTTTGACCCCAATCACATTCTCAGCCTTGCTTTTTTAACCAACATTTAAATTATTTTCATGCCCAGTAATTTTAAGGCCCTTAACACCCAGCTACAAGATGACAACACATTTGCAGAAAATAGGCATTGATGCTGTCACTGATAAACAAGGACACAGCAACAAAATGCATCTTCTCCAAAGGCCACGGGGGAATCAGCGGTAGAATGTGTCACAGCAGATTAGTGGAACTGTGTTCCTACACACACAAACGTCCCCCTTCATTAAGATGCCGAAAGGGGAGATTTTCAGATTGATTTCTTGAATGCCAGCAAGCTAAAGGCATCTCAACCTTGTCATAAAATGGTTCCTAGACAACTTGGGAGTGAACTGAACAAGCAGATGGCAGGGTGTGGGAAGGACAATATAGACTGATGCCCCAAATCATCAACTTGGCCTTAACACCTCACTTATGCCATCTCCTCTGGCCTTTGCAGGAACACATGGATGTTGAAAGGTGAGCTCCGGTTCTCCCCTCCAGCCTCATTCCCAGAAGAGCCAGAAGCTAGAGGAGGGTCACTGGACCTGGTGTTAACTTCATCTTAAACATTGGCCTTTTGGAGACTTTTTATACTCTGGTATCTGATGACAAGTCCAAAGTACTTCATGCTCCTGTGCTGTCAAAAGGCCAGGACATTAATTTTTTATGATCTAATTGGTATGGATTGCACTGCTCCAAAAATCGCACAGGTCATTCCAAATGTATTCCAGCATCTATCAAAACTACCATTCATTTGCTACAGTCTTTATTAATAATATGTTTATTTATTTGTAAATGCAACCCTTCAGTTGCCAAAAAAATTAAGAGTTCACCAACAAACCCAATGCTGATTTTTCTCCAAATACAATCCATCCCAGCAGTCTAGCTCACCTGAATAACCTTGTACCACAAAGGTATGGGCTAACAATTCATGCTTCTGGTTCAGTTTTGTGCTTTCTTCCATTTAAAGATAAACATTTATACATATATCTAGAAATATTTAAATAAACTGTAAGAGTTTTTAATTAGGCTGAACCCTACAACTAAGTTAAAACAGTGGAAATCAATGGGAAACAAAACAGAGACACACAAGCACTGTGTGCAAGCCAGAGTGAGAAGCACTACTGCATCCTTAACGGTTAGGCTGTGCTTCTCCCACTAGCTCATCCCAACAGCAAAGAATAAAAAAAAAAAAAAAGGTATTTTAAAAGCTGCTTGTGTCAAACAGATCTCATAAACCAAAATACTGTGAAGTCTTTATACCAGATTTCTGCCTTTTCTAGACGTGTTGCCAGGAAGCCATTGCAAACATAGCTTAATGCACTATTAACCGTAGCATCCCCTGTGCTAAGAAAACAGGAATCCACCACTGTGTGTTCTCCCCCAGCAGTGACGAGTGGGAAACACTGTAGCTATTGCGATTGAGCCCATGGATCCCTGTCCTCAACAATGCTTCCAAAAAGGTTCAACAGTCCATCGAAGGGGGTCACTTCGGCAGAGAGCAAGGTCCATCTGGCTTCTGGCAGCAGGTACACACTACTTACTGGAAATATTTCAGTTTGCAAATAGGTAGGTACAGAAAGGCACTAGAAATGTTAGAAGTGATTTAACTTATGTTTTCCAGTGCTAGATAAGGGCTATTTTTAACTTTGACCGCTTTTTACTATCATGTCCCTCTTGTTACGGACAGATAAAAGAGCGTATTTGTCCATGAAGCTGTAAATCACTTTATTGGAGAGCCACAAAGATGGTCAGAGGGCTGGAGCACCTCCCCTGAGGACAGGCTGAGAGAGTTGGGGTTGTTCAGCATGGAGAAGAAAAGGATCCAGGAAGACCTTATCGCAGCCTTCCAGTACCTAAAGGGGCCTACAGGAGAGGTAGGGAAACACTCTTTTATCAGGGAGGGTAGTGATAGACAGGGGGTAACAGTTTTAAGCTGGAAGAGGGTAGATTTAGACTAGACATTAGGAAGAAATTTTTTCCTGTGAGGGTGGTGAGACACTGACACAGGTTGCCCAGAGAAGCTGTGGATGCCCCATCCCTGGAGGTGTTCAAGGCCAGGCTGGATGAGGCTTTGAGCTTCATGGCAGGAGGGGGCTGGAACTAGATAGTCTTTAAGGTCTCTTCCAACCCCAACCGTTTTGTGATTCCATCCATGCACCAGCCCTGCATCCTTTCCCCTTGATACAAGGAAAGCTGGTCAGCCCTGGCAGGTGACTGCAGCCCCGATGCCCACCCTCACAGGAAGAGGTGCACTGGCACGGCAGTGACCAGAAAAGAGGGGACCGCATGTCTCCCCTGGTGAGCTGGGTTTCAGGCTCTGACCCCAGCTCTCCCACTGATCTGCTGGGTAACCATCAGCACATCACTGCACTTTTCTGGCTGTCAGCAAGTGGTGTTGTTTGACAATTTAATAGAGTAAACCCTATTTGTCACGTCTTTTAGATTTTATTAACTGCTTTTTTTGGAAGACATTTAAATGTCCAAAAGCTACTGCAGAAATTAGACCTTGTTTTCTCTAAGACAAATATACAAAGGGAGGGGGAGCAAAGACAGAAACACAGCTTCCACCCCCTTCAAAACTTCACTGTTGAGGAGCAGGGACCAAGCATCAAGGGTCTTCTAGCCACATCAGGACCTGGCAAATTTCATTTACTTTTTTTTTTTTTTTAAAACATCTCAGGCTATTCAAGGCACTGCTAATTAACATCTCCTTCAGTTCCAGGCTGCCTCCAAGCTCCACACCTAAAACTGGAGGCTCTTATTTAAAATATGATAGATGATGTCAGAAAAGATGAGGTCAGCCTGAACCCCACAGGTAAGCAGCAAGGAGGTCTTCTTATCAGAGTAATCCACCCCTGTGGTGGGAAACAGCTTCAGAGCAGAGCTGCTCTTATCTTACCACTAACATCCAGCTCCGCTAATACCAAAACCAGCAAGTGGACATACCTAGATTTTTGTTAGCCTGTCTCTGGGCAGTTTACATATAACTTTTGCTTAATCATGATTAGCCATAGCAGTTAGTAGTAAAAAGTCCCTGCTTTTACAGTTTATTGCCTCTGAGCACCTCTTTTGAGTGTTCTTTCCTTAACATCTCATTTTGTTTTCATGAGGGCAAATAACATCATAGCATCTAGAAGCACACACAAACAATAAAATTAATAAAAAGTAGGTGAGCACTACTACATCCCCCCCTGCTTCTCTTTATTGCTCCAAATCGAAGCAGTCCTTTGGCTTGTGTTTGCACAGCACCAAGAACAAGGGGATTTCCAGTCTGTGATGGGGGATTCCCAATAAAACTAAAAGGTCTGGAATAAGTGGTCACAGTAGACATTGATTTTCTTAGTCTCCTAACATTATGAAGCTTTTCTATATGCATCCCTAAAATTAGGGTTTAGGGCCAATTTCCAAGATCTGGCCATTGAGATCCTGCTAAATTAATTACTACTGAGTTTCCTAGAGCTTAACACAGTTGCATTGGATTTCCAGCTGAATTGCTCATAGCCTGGGGAAAGGCAACTGTCCCAGTAACCAGGATTGCTGCTCTAACAGCAGAAAAACAAAGTGGAGAGGGAGAAAGGCTGAAGGCAAATTGGAAAAAAAAAAAAATCTTGTTTTGGTTTGTTAGGCTCAGAAGGATTTAAGACAAAGCCTTTAGAAATTAGCAAAGACAAGTGCAGGAGGGTTACATTCTTGCACCAACATGGCACCCAAAGGAAAGAGAAGCCAACAGCTGTTCAAGCAGTTTGACGGGGCTCAGCTTGGCTGAGGCAATCAGCCTCCAGCTGTCGCCTTTGTTCTGCAACACCTGGACTGATGCTTTAGGGCAGAGCAGCAGCAGAGATTCAGGGGAACCGACTGACTTGAGTTTTGACACTCTTCCACTGAATCCGACAGCAAAAGCTGGCTTACTTTGTGTTGACCCTGTACTTCTGAGACAAAGAGTGACAAGTCCAGGTAGAAATTACTTTACAGTTTCATCAGCTGCTTAAATATTGGAGCTGAAAGACTCTGTAGAAAATTTATATTAACAAAAGAAATAAAATGCAGGGTCCTGGTGGACAGCAGGATGACCATGTATCAGAAGGGGGGTGGTCAGTAGGTCAAGAGAGGTTCTCCTCCCCCTCTGCCCTGGTGAGACCTCATCTGGAATAGTGTCCAGTTCTGGGGCCCTCAGCTCAAGAGGGACAGGGAACTGCTGGAGAGAGTCCAGCGCAGAGCCACAAAGATGATGAAGGGAATGGAGCATCTCCCTTATGAGGAAAGGCTGAGGGAGCTGGGTCTCTTTAGCTTGGAAAAGAGGAGACTGAGGGGTGACCTAATCAATGTTTATAAATATGTGAAGGGTGAGTGTCAGGAGGATGGAGCCAGGCTCTTCTCTGTGACAT
>WKFP01014071.1:363662-394170 GCA_011057875.1 Pterocles orientalis | reverse complement strand
TTTACAGTGAGGGTGACAGAGCACTGGAACAGGCTGCCCAGAGAGGTTGTGGAGTCTCCTTCTCTGGAGACATTCAAAGCCCGCCTGGATGCGTTCCTGTGTGATCTGATCTAGGTGTTCCTGCTCCGGCAGGGGGATTGGACTAGATGATCTTTCGAGGTCCCTTCCAATCCCTAACATTCTGTGATTCTGTGAAAGCTAAAAAGATGCTAATGGATTTTAGGGACTGCTTTTTGGCAAAAAAACATTAGGTGGAAGAGCGAAAGGGGAAAGACTGTTGTTCTGAAAATCAATTATTTGAGAGTCATTTTGATAAAAACAAGAAAGTTTCAGAAAAACTGAGTTTTGTTCACACAGAAAAGTCTATTGCACCATATCTACTAATAAAGCAGAATTTACACCCTCCACCTCCCACCCCAGCCTTAAATCATCCTCCTACCTTGAAAATGCTGCTACATTATCTGCTAGCGTTTCCTGGTCATCTGCTCCGGATTTGTAATAATCATACACTGATTTGGGGAGAAATTTTTTGGCATACTCTTCAAAATCAGCAATGCAAACTGGCTTTCCAGACATGTTTGCAGATGTCACAGGGTTAGTTTATTCCTACTTCCCTATCTTTTAAGCTCTGTATTTTTGTCTGTAAATCATTAATAGAGGACCTCATCAGGATTTAACTTACCTACATGCCCAAAAAAATACACCCACTTCTTGTGTCATATTGGACTTCAGCACCGCTTTTCATTTCATGTGGTCAAGGCCACCCAGAACATAATGGCATAAAATATAGCAAAAAGAAAATTAATCAGCAAGGAAACATATGTAGGTGCAGCATGCATGACTTAAACCTGCATTAACAGGAACATACGGTCTCTCATGTATGCCTTTATCCAAAATATCCAGGAGACTAAAACAAGGAGGATACTGTTTATGCCCCAAAAGCAAAATCCTGATTTAGATGCTTTATAAAAGCAGGTCCCAGTCTGAACATTCAGGACAACACCTAACATAAGTGGCTTTCCTGTTATTTCCATTGAAATCCTGGATACCAAGTCAAGTTGCAGGGACCCAGCTGCCAAGCAGCTCCAGCATCTCACACATCCTCAGGCCAATGGCCCATTTTTTCAGATAATTCCACCTCCACAACCCAGAGAGCTCTAGTTATTCTTAAAGTGTTACCAAGTCAGATCCACTCACCAGCTGGAAATAAAACTAGCTTATCAAAGACATGCTGCTCACCCAAAGCATAACAGACCTAGTTAAGATTTCTTGTTTGAATCTTGATTTAAAATTTAACCCATATACATTGTTTGCAACAAGTATACAGTATTTGTCTGAAAGTGTATCAGGTGTGTATACAATTCAGTTTTCTGGTTGTGCACATTTAAATTATTAATGTTATTTTACTAAAGCCAGATTTGTGGGAGAAGGGAAATCAGTACCTTAAATGGAAACAAATCCCCCAAAGCATAGTGCAAGATGTGGCAGACTTCATGGCATGCACAGGAGCAAAGCAGCGTGCGTGGCGCTCACGCACATCTCCTTCTGCTGCAAGAAAGCCAGAGAGCCTGTGTTTTGCTCACTCTGTGTTGTTTGTGGTGCACTGAGAGGAAGAAATGCAATGCAATAGAAGTATGGCTGTGCCCCCATCTCTTCAGTAATTTGGCACTTTAAATGACTTGATTTTTTTCATTCTTCAGAAAGACTGAAGAATTCAGTAACATCAAGTTAAATATACATATTCCTCTGTGAAAACCACAGGCATCTTCCTTGGTGCTGGTATATAAATACCAGCTAGGAACACAATATTCTGCAAAGAGCGAGAATAAGGCTTAAAACTGACGAGAGACTGTCAAACATCTTTGGAGGGATATCTCAGGGGCTGAGGCAGGAAGGACGGTGCCAGCAGCAAACTCAGTCTTGGGAATGATGTCACCAAGAGACTTGCAGCTCTTTCTTGGCTTTCACAGATTAGGGCATCTCCAATTAGGATGTACAGGGGGTGTGGGGACATTTTCATAGCCAGTCAGAATACTCATGGGAAGAATTACTGAAATTAGTATCAAAATACATGCAATTGCATCATGAGGCATTTATCACACGTGTCAGATAAAATTCAAATCCAGGCTGGCTTAACATGGACATTTCTCCATGTTCCCAGAACAAAACTGTCTGCTTTAACTTATTTAAAGCTTACGTTGCCTATGCTAAAAACAGGTATTTATCCTACAGCATGAGACAGTAAGCATTGCATGACAGCTAAACATTTTAATACGCACAGCTGAACTGCACCTTAATGAATTCAAAAGCTTTTCATATTGGGAAGTTGCACACAAATTGCCGAAGGCAATGATACTGTTTCACCCCTGCTCTCCCCACCCTGTTTATAATGTCTATATTAATTGAAAAAAAAAAAGTTAAGCTCTTCAAAACACTTCCCACCTTGATCATTCTCTCTCTCCACTTTTATGTTCATTTGCCATATTCACGTGATATCAGACTGCTTTTACTTTACTGGTCATTATTTGCCACTCAGGCTAAGAGATCCTTTTCGCTCCCCTGTGACGAAGCTGCTCACACCCCACCCTTTGCAGCTGGCCAGGCAGTGCTGACCACGCACCAACACCCACCTGGGGTCACTGACTTCTTGCTGCAGCCCAGCCAACATGTCCTGGACCCTCCAGAGCCCACAAGTCCACCAGGAGCTGGAAACTCTTCTACTCCTGCAGGACACCCTCATTCCCCAACTGCTGGCCAGTTCAGAAGCTAGGGTGAGGCAGAAACTGCCAATATCAGCACAAGCGAAGCAAAACTAAAAACAAGGAGTTTAATCTACTAGGACTATTTGGCCTCTTACTGATAGCACAGTGTAATCCCTAGGAGAGCGCAGTAAACATCTGCCCAGCACATCTGGCACCAAGATATAGACTGGCTCAGACACAGCTTTCCTCCAATTGGCTCCTCATTTTCATTAATGTCTCCAGATAAGATGCTTCATCCAGCTGCTTATGAAACATCATCTGTCTGAACTTCAATCTTAAAGAAAAGGAACAGCATCTGACTTAACAGCAAAGAGCTTGCCCAAGCAGCCACTACAAACCTCACCGATAAAGTCAGTGCGCAATTCAATTGAAAAGTTCTGATGCTATTAGGGCAGAGGAAAAAAAAAAACCAAACCATCACCACAGTCAGGGTAGTGTTCACATCCTCTCCCATATCTACTGCATCTCACTTGTTCCTTTGGCAGGTCACCAGGGAATTACCAGGGGAGAACAGTGTCATGTCACTGGCTTGCCTGAACCAGGCTTTGCAAAAGAAATTTTGCACTTTAATTCAAAAAGGGGTATCACAAATTCAGGAAGAAAAACTTAAAATATTAAGCAGAGATACAATTTGTGGCTTAGAAAGCACTCCAATCAAAAGCCAAAAAAAGTGTTCTACACAACATGCTTTTCCTTACGTATGTTATTTGCTAGCAAGGAGGAGATGTCTACACAGCATTTTCCTCTGAACCACAGTGTCCTACTGCAGGATCAGAGAGACACTGACAGTCTCCTATCAACATGAAAAAGCTCTACAGGTGAAGGATAAGTCAGCTGGGATTTTCTCACCTCAGTTAACTGCAGCACAGATTAACTGGAAAAGTTAGCTGCAATTTACAAATCAAATATTTCAATGTCCAAGTGATTACATATTTCTCAAAGCTGTTGGGCAAACCTGTTTTATCAAGTAACTTCACTTACGTAAGTGGCTGCTTTGACTTCCAAGTGCCCCATAAGCATTCATTAATTTCTCCAAATAAAGTCAGAAAATACCTATTTACAGACTGTGAACACTATAAGGTGAAGCGTTTTCAGTGAGTAGCTCACATCACCCACAGCTAAACCAATTTACTTTGGCTCTTCCAAGTCAGTCAGAGGAACCAACAAAAAATATTTGTGACTTCAGCATGAGACTGAGTCAAAAACAATAGAGCTGCTGCAGGGATGAGGGCAGGTTCTTGGCCACTCAGCACAGTGAGCAGGTGGCCTTAACAAGCCCCAGGGAGTGTCCATCAGGAAGTCATATTGAGCAGTCTGGAGACCAGGAGACCAGCGGGGTGGAGGGAGAGTAGAGCACTAAAGGGAGGGACCATCTCTCCTGGGAGAATCTGGATGACCTGGAGTAAAATGAAAACAATCCAGGAAAGATCTACAAAAAGGCTCTCGGCACCATTTTTGCCCCCCCCCCCCCAACTGCACAGCAATAGCCAGACATAAAAAGTGCCCTTACGAAGCATAATCTTTTGATGTCCTTGATGTGGGGCTGACGGTCAAATACCTTGAATGACTTCTGTCATTTCTGCTTCCTCTGCAAGAACATGAGCTACTGGCACCGCCTGTGCCAAGATAAGCAGCAGTGTCTATGCTCAGCTCTTGCACCTTGCTGGAATTCAGATTAAGAGATGTGAAAGTCTAAAGTACAAGCGGACTCTGAGAAATCCTAACAAGGCAAGACAAATGGCTTTTCCATACAAAACTGAAATAGAAATTAAAATATTTGATTACAAAATCCTCACTTGTTCACTGTAAGTTTAAATACAGAGCTTTCCTTTCTCCTCAGGAAAGACAAAATGAAAGTAAAGCACAGTTTCTGAAGTGCTTCTCTACTGGGAAAGAAGTGAAAATGTAGTGACAACTACTTTTAGCCAAACAGTCTTCATTACAGTAAAACACAATACTTTTTTCCCCCTGTAGGAAAGGGAATGAAAGCAAGGTATCAGCAAACGTGGTGCCGTGGAAGGCAAGCTTACAACTGAACCACTAGTGCATGACTGGTGAGGAGCAGAAGGATAAGCAGAAAATAGGAGAAAAGGCAGCCAGCTCCAGAGGAGAACTGCAAAAGCATCCCAAGGGATGTGCACTGTTTCTTCCTGGGCAGCCCTTCACAGACAAGCATCCTGGTGTTTTCTCTATGGGAGTAGGGGGGACCTCAATACTCAGAAAAGGGAAAAGGAGGGGATTCATTTCCTTCCCACTACCACACTCCAGCCTCAAGGCCAGCTACAAAGATGCGAACAGCAGCCACACAGCATTTCATTTTCAAAGCATGATCAGCCCCTATAAGGAGGGACATACTACTAGGCAGCCAGGTTGTCAGACCAGTGACCACTTTCCAAAGTAGAACCTCAAGTTTTTCCTACTGTTCTAGTCCAGCCATCAGTTATCTTCATATTTCCTCTATAAAAATAGAGCTTATGTTTGTCTGATTGCATAAACAAAGTAATTTTCAAAACCCATAAGATTTTGCCTGCAGTATTCCACCGGTCCACTTTCACAGGGAGTTTCATATTCACACACTATGAGATAGAACAAGAAACAGCTGATTAAATAGTAAAATAATAAAACTAATGCTCACAAGGACTCCATTTGATACCATTCACCCTTCATCTTTACATCAGGAAATCAATGCAACAGAAAAGAAGAAAAACAAAGCGAATGGCATATCACCCAACCCATGTAGCAGTGCTGCTCACAATGAAAGGCAGCTCAGGAAACTCAACTGAAGAGAATGAGTCTGTGTACGGGATCTAGTAGTTGTCCACATCACTCAAATACATTGCAGCAATGGTTTCTGGTGGTCACTTCTCCCTCCAGCACGCCTCGCCCCGAGGTCTATTTCTTTAGCAACCACAGTTTGCTGTGAACTACAATCAGAAGATACGCTGTTTACATCTGTACACTTCTTGGCCACATCAGCAAGAAGAAATGGACTGCCGTCATCCAAATCCCAGAGAGAGTTAGCTCACGACCTGCAGAGTTGGACAGTGGATTTCTCAAGAGGGAAAAAAACAACCTAATATAGAGGGCAAAGCCCTCAAGGGTTCAGTTATACTGTTTTGCCCAGCAGCCTCCATTTGAGTCCCAGCTGCATTTTATACCTTTGAGAGTATACTACTCAGCCCAGAGTTACTGCCATGACAACCTCCATGTAGGTGTGCTTCCAGGCATTTTTTTCATTCATGTAACAAGGAAGCAATTCATTGATGTACAGGTTTGATTTAAAGTGTTTAAGGAACATTCACAAATCACAATGCATATTATTAATCGGAAGACCAGTATTTAAAAAAAAATCTTTTGTTAATTAAACAGACAAGCCATCTACACACTGACAAAATGAAAACTAACTACAAGTTATCATACAAACAAGATTTATATGGAATTTCAGTAAAAACATCCATAGCATAAATTTGCAACACTTTCATATAAAACACACTCCTGTATAACATTTCCATGAACAAAGCACACATAGGAAGTGTTGCCCAGCATGGGTACAGCATACACAGAATATGCCAAGACATGTATACACGTTTCACACAAATCTCAAGGACAGGAGCTTTGAAGGCTGTATGGATATTTAGCCTCTTTAAAAAGCAACCTACTGGAGTTTTTTTAATGACTTGCTTCTAAGCATTCACATTCAGATCCATCAGGGACTTGTTTTCAGAGTGGCACGCATCCCATTTGAAATGTAAATGGTTTCTCAAAAATCTTAAGTAATTTTTGACATGCAGCTCTAGTTTACAAACCTATCCTTAATCAAAACATTTTGAACAGTGTTAGCAGCAGCTTCTCCCAGGACATTCTGTCTATACTGAGACTGCAAGAACAAATCACATTTTTTAAAATTAATCACAACAGAGGACAGAGATAACAGAACACTCAGATTGCACAAAAGGTTGATACTGACTTTTTTTGGGGAACACACCAAGTTTAATACTATTGTAATAGTCTAATTAGTACTATACTTGCATGATTCAATTAAAATGTGTTCTTGTGGAAAACCCCCCCCCTGATTCTGGAAGGTATATTAACATTACTGCATAGCTAGTGGTCTGTTAAATGCAAATTTAGCCTGTGGCTACTTGCTGTTTGTCAGATAAACAATAAAGTTGAATATCTCTAGTATAATGCTACAATATTTTTCCTACAAATGTAAAACTAAGTTGGAGATATCAATAGTTGTGTTGCACCTGTTTTTCTAGTCTTAATCACAATTTAGTGATCTTTGTAACAAGATGCTCCAATACATGTCATGCTCCAATACACGTCAAATACAGTCAAACCCACGTTAGCATTAATACTCCCCTATTAAAACATGGGAGAAATGGCATACATATAATGTTCAAGAAACCTTAGAAGCCAAAGATCGCCCACTTCCAGATTCACAAGAGATCTATGAAGAGATGGACTGCTGTCACTTGCTGCCTCCTTACTTAATCCCTGCTCAGAGAGTAATCTTGCAGTTAGGTCTATTATGATGAAAAATACTTAATATCTTCTTTTTAAATAGTCCAAACTTAACAGTCACATGCAAAACCAGACAGAAATGTCAGCAGAGACTTCAGAGAATCACCAGACACACGAGCTTCTGACCTTTCTCACAGCATCTCATAAAGCCTGTACCTTGTAAGACAAAATGTCATTTGTAGTTTGTGTTTTTGTTCAGGGCGTTTTTAAATTTAGAGACACCATAATGAAATCCAACTCTTGTGAGAACACCTTATTGTCCTAACATTCAAAAAGCCCAAATACCCCATCTTGAGCACTGAAAAGAGGTACACTTGACTTTTTAACACTTCATATTTCCAACAGCATAAAACAAAGCCCCTGACAGGTATAAGGATGTTCTATATCTTTTAAAGTTAAAATCTCTTTAAACAGCTGAAGAGGATATTAGATGACTGGCTCCATGACATTACAAAAGTGAAGAGAAATTGAATCAAAATTTAATATTGACATGCTCCTTCTTACACTGAGTATCACAAGACCCTATGCAGTATAAAATATCCCCAGTGGTACACAGTCAAAGCCATCATTGCCCTTAATCTGTGCTGTATACAGTCCCCCATATTTTTCAGCGTCTGGTAGTTTTGGATCCATGACTAAGGGGGATAGGTCTATTCTTATCCTAGGCAAGGTTATGTAAATGAATATACACAGACTCCTCCTTGTCTCATTAATATGGTTAAAGTATTCAGAATGAAAAAAGCAAATAATGGAAACAATAAATCCATACTCAAAGCTTTTAGGTGCAGAGTTCTTCCCTCCAGAGTACAGAAGCCAGAAAGTTTTCTTAACTTTTGCAAATAAAAGCTTAGCTTGATTTTTAGGTTGGCTTTTTTTTTTGAAAGTAGCTCAACTGCTACTGAGTTCCATCATCTGTAAAGCTTCTACAATTGCTCAGTTACATGGGACAACATCCAAATACCACAAGACAATCTGTTTTCATCATAGCGTGATGTATATATCACCTCTGTATTTTCACATATGTGAAAGCATATTTACACATGTCCACAATATGAAATTCAAGCTCCAGACTGAGGACATTCCTTAAAAAAAATCATATTCAATATATAAGTGTAATTTTGTTCTTTGCACAGTTGCAACAGACAAATGCAAAGTTTCTGCCATATAGTACTAAGACACAATGCACAACAGGACAGACATGAAAAGTTAAGCTTTCTTAGTAAATATGTTCTTTATGAGCATTTAAAAACAATTTTCAACACCAATTGACCCTATTAATATCAGTCTCAAAGGAAACCAGCATTTTACACTTACAACTTGTCTCTTCTAATGAGAGATGATTTCATCTCTGTTTACTCTTTGTTCTTGAAGAACAAGATGAAATTCATGCATGTTAGCAAGGTTTATGCAATATATATACACACACAGAAATTAAGATTAAGACACGTCTTAAGCACACGATCACACATCAACAAAATAGGAACATACAGGATCTCACTGTAGGTATTCCTTACCAAAAAAAAGCCTTATATATTAACCAAGACAAGGGAGGAAAATACTGTTACCTCTCATTACACACCTAACACTGTCTACCTGGCAAGCCATTTTAACTTTACACAGATCTTTATCTTGATAAAAGTAGCAAAACCAAAACCTTTCCCAACTACCCACCCCTCCCCCTTTCTTCTCCTAACATGCAGATTCCAGTGACAAAAAGTACAAAAGTGATCAAAAGTAAAACCTTAAGTGCCTCTTCAGTTAATATTACTAAAGCAGTTTGAGTTATGCCAAAAGTTTTGCAAGTTGGAAGAACTGCACTGCATATGACAAGCTTGCATTGGCAAGAAATACACAACTTACTGACTGCAAAGTGAACACTTCTTGCTACAATCTCTAGCAGGGGACGGAGTGGGGAAGAAGTCATGCTTTGGCAAAAATTCACCCTGGACACAAATAAATTTCCTTCAAACCTTTTAAAAGTTCACATATATTTTAAACATTTAGCTGCCACTCTCTCAGCCTGAGGTTTTCAATTGTTCAAACTCCTTGGGTTAAAAAAAATTCAGCTGACAAGCTTGAGCTGTGTAACATGCCTTCAAATTACCAAAACCTGAAAAAATCTGGAGGAACACAGCGCGCTGTATGATAAACTTTCAAAACAAACATTAATAAAAATGAAAGAGAAAGGTGCTTCAGTTGAAAGTGATTAAAATAAGCCCACCATACACAACATTTTAATAAAAGACTATTAAGGTGCTTTCTTTCACTACTGTATCACTTATCTGGTGCTTCTGTGGCATTTGGAGACAAACAGAAAAGTCAGTCTAGCCCAGCTAAAGAGTTAAAAGTCCTCATCTTGCTTAGGTCGATACTTTCAAAGGAACACAAGCATAGAAGACCATTGTATAGCAGGTGAACTGAGACCCTGTTACACCCCTTTTCTCTTAGAAGAATTCAAACAGATAAGATTACTTACTTCGATTGTCATGGCTAAAGTTTACAATACATAGCATATGTGCTTCTAAAACTAACCCAATGAACAAGTATTAGCTTAAAAATGACAAGCCTGCTGACAGAGCAGAGGTTCTGCGTAAACACAGATGACAAATCAAGCGTAAGCTTCAGATGCAGAGTCTGATACTTCTTTGGTCCAGGCATATAAAATATATCACTGAAATAACTATAGTCCATTATCAGCCACCTGACTTTTACGCTGTCTTACTGAGCTTTCAGTCTCTGAATCAGGTAAAGGTTGTTCACTTAACTCTTCCATTTCTTCTTCCCCTGATTCTTTTCCAAGTGCTAAATCCTCCTCTGAGTCATCAGTACTTGAACGTGCTGCATCTTCTCCATCTGAGAGATCTTTTACATCTGTAATCTCTTCTGCATCATCTGCGGAAAGCTCTGCAGCCTCCTCCGGTTCTTCTAACGCTGTGTTCTCCACATTATCCTTTGTAATTGCTTCTTCTAAACAAAGAGTTTCAAATACTGAAGTTAGACTGATGCTCAGAACAATTGGATTTTAAATTTTCATCACCATGTATGTATTTGGAAATATTAGTGAACATTATTTTTGAACACTTGTACAGGACTACATATTCCTTATTTTTCAATTATTTCAAATAACTCTTCAGTAGTATTTTTCTTCCATTTTCATTTGTTTTTCTTGCATATCAGGCATAAATAACTTTAGTGTGTAACTTGGTGGAACAAAATGAAAGACTGATCAATTTTACTTGGTCCCTGAAGGTTTAATTATCAAACAAATCACTGGTAAAGCAATAAGATAGCGGTAAGTTCTATCAGGTGACAGCTGCTGCTGAGCCAAGCAGCCAACTGGATAGCATACTGCACAAGTATGCACAGGTGTGTTTTTCTTTAGTGGTGAACACCTAAGATTTTGAAGGTGATAATTTTGCACACTTAGGAATTCTAGATTTGGCTAAAGTCTTACTGGCAAGTGTCACAGATGCACCTTCAGCTTCAACAGCAAGTCAATATACACAAATGTAGACAATTAAAAATATATTTTATTAATTACAGTTAAGTTTTCACTCCACTTACTAGCACAAGCGTACCAAAAGTTGTTCTGGAGCTTAACACATATCTTGTGGTGACAAGAGTATTTTGTGTGCAAGTGTTTGCCTCCCATGTTCATAGAGAGTAGAATACTATTCTCACTATGGATCAGGAAGATGTATATTTTCTTCTTTTATTTGAAGGAGATGCAACACATTCCTCCGTTCCCGCACCTACAGTCTCTAGACTGATTTGATTCCACTCTCTCTCTCTCTTTCCCCAAGAACAAATTACATTAAGAATTTTACATATTCAGAATGTTGCATCTCCTAATGCAGCATAGAGTGCACATTAGGATGTGGAATTGTCCTGACAAAACAAATTCGGTTCAATATTTAAGCTACAGGTCTAGGGAATATGCATCCGCATAAACCACGCAAACCCCAGCATCTTTCTTCAAGACTTCCTCATTTTGAATGCATTTAGTCTCTTCATGGCTGTGGAGGTTAAAACAAATTACTGTTGGGATTTTGGGGTTCTTTTTCCCGCTTTGCTGTCCTCCAGGTGGATGCTTTGACACAGATATTTTAGAGTCCAACATATCAATCTTCATCAGTGTAACTAAAATGAATACCTGGATTATTGGATCACATCTAAGTTCTTGACAGTTCATATTTAAACCTATAGTATCTCACCCACTTCAGCATTCTTACCAGAAGTTTCAGCTCTGTAACTTGACTTCGATGGGCAAAGGCAGTCTGAAACTAAAACCAGTATCTGTGTAAAAGAAAAAGCATTAATTAGGAAGTCATCCCAGCAGTCCCTGCACTACTAAGTATTTTCCTACTCATATTTTTTAGACAGACATACAATAAAATTTAGAAAATAATAAATATCTTGCTCAGAGACAAGAGGTAAATAAAAACACACCAAAAAAGTGTGTTCTCAGTATATACCAACCAACATTCTCTGCTTTCTACCACAATTTTTCTGCCTCCTAGTTCCTAAATTTATTCAGTATTGAAATTGCTTGCATCTTAAGAAGAGAGACACAGAACATGGTTGAGGATTTTTATTTCTTTAAAACCTTGGTCAAAGTTTTCTATATTTTGAGAGGTTTTTCCATTTCTACCCTGGCTCCCCCAGATGCAATGTGTACTTCCACCTTTTGTGCTTGTTATTTAAAGCAGCCTAGTGTAGAACACATACAATCCAAATGCAAGGAAGATATTTGTGACTCACTGTCACATGCTTAGAATAATGCAAAAGAAAGAAAATGACACAGATGATACCACGTTAAAGAAAGACATTTCAATAATTGAAAAGCTTTTTAGAAAAAGCAGAGATTAATTTTACATTTTTTCAGCTTTTCCAAGTTGTTGTTTTTTTTTTTTAAGAGAAGGAGGAAGAGGGGAAGGGTTTTTTTTCTAAATCATCTTATTTATTTCCTCCTAGTTATGCTAACTTAATTTGCACTCATTTGGTGATAGAAACCTACCATCTAGAAAAACGCAGATGTTTAAATTATATAATGAAATACATTTGCTCATATGTACCAATTCTGTGTATATATTATGTAAAAAAAAAGTGGTTTTGCCTAACACACTACTTCGAAATCAATTCCATGTACTATTGAGAAACATACTCAATATGCAATTTTTCTTTATTTCACTAACACTAATATTTGAGCAGATCCAAGTGCCAGAAACATCCTTTACACAGCAATTTAGAAACTAGTTAAACCAGTTATCAGCATAACTGTTTTAAACTGTCTTTGCAGTTGTAGAACAGGATTGTGGACCAAGGAACTAGTCTAAGAACTTCTGTTCCCATCTGCATCTCCTTTTCCAGCTCAGTTTCTCATTTAATATTGATATTTGAGAGGTCATAGACCCATACCATTCCAACATTCTAAGAGGAAATAATCCCAGCTCACAGGTAAAGCAACTTCAAACTGTTTCCACTGATGAAACACATTGGGCTAATGATATGGTCTTCAGTGTTCATGTATATATAGCTAACAGTTTTGTTTGAATAACCTTCCTAATGTTTTAGACATTGATATATGAATGCACCAGTTCTGGTTAGCAGTAACAAGAGATGTCAGATTTTTTGATTACTAATAAGAACTCAAACCAAAAGATCACAAGGGAGAAAGAAGTGAAGTCAGATTTTATTAAGACCAAGCTGTAACCACAAAATTATATCTTAAAATAGAGTAAGTCAGTTTAAATCCCAAATCCTCAAAGCTTTTCAGAAAATACTTTCATCCTTTCATTTCACTTACACTGCTAACACCCACAAACGCAGTCCCACTCTAGCTAATAAAAAATCTAAAAATATAGGCTTTATGGAAAGAAAGTTGGAGACTTCATATAGTTCTGACAACACGTACTCAATTCTTCAGTACCAAAATTTTAAATATAGACAAGAACAATTTAACAGTCAAATGTTTAGAGGATGGACTAAACAAATCTAAATTGAGGCACAACTTTCATAAAAATGCTAACTTATCTAAGTGAACCAGTCTTATCGCCTACCAGAAGTAACAATACTAGAGCATGGATCTGCAGTACTGAACACTTAAGAATTTTAATTACCTGCATCATTAAAAAGCAATTTAAAATAATGTATATCAGTATATCTTATCAGTGAAGTTTCCACAAGTTAGTGCAAAGCCAAAGTTCTAGGTAATTGAGAAAAAGGAAGTAACATGCTTTCTTACCAAACCCAGGAACAGGCCAATCAATAAGGTAGCTAAGATGAAGATTGCATAAGAAATCCAAACATGAATTCCAAGAGTGTCAGTGAGGTAGCTATGAATTTTCTGTAAATAAGGAGATGACACAACTTCATACCTAACACCACTTATGATTTATACTGTCATCACTATTACATAAATTGATATCTAATCAAGACCTTTCATTTAACAATATTTATACTAAAGTCTTCTCTCTCAAGCCCTAAGTCATCCTTAGATGCCACACTATAATTCTTTTCATACCATTAAATCTTGTTGTTCTTTACCAAGTTGTTCACATTAAAAAGCTTTTTAATCAAAGGATGCACAATTCCTTCTTCCCAAGATGCCATCTTACTGTGGGCAAATGTACGAGGAAGCCTCAGAGCATACAGGAAAGTAACACAACATTCTTGATCCTTATATTCTGTAAGAAGGTGACAACTGTCAGAGACAGACTATCAGGACAGATGAACCCCCAGCATAAACCTGTGCGTTTGTTCTGATGGACTCTGTTGTAGGAAGGAGACCATGCAGCAAGCATCCCCGATAATGACAGCAACAGCACCAATGTAAGTCTATGAAGCTGGTTATTTAAAAAAAAAAAAGGTAACTTAGAACTCAAACATCTCAGAATCAAAAAAGCAGCCAAACCAGGTTAAAAGCAAGTGTCCTGTTATATCCACTTCAAAGGAAAACCGCCAAGTGAAAAAAAAAGTGTAACCTCATACAGCCCCATAAATAGCTCTGGCAAGCACACTGGTAGACACTTTAAAGTTGCACGAGATCAAAATATGTGCTTAGATTTGGGAATTCATTAATTAACCAAAAGCAAGCCGTTTAGTTCTCACTGAAGCTCTTTAGTTCCTAAAAGAAGCCACCCATTCTAAGCAGACACTGAGTGATTTCACTTATAAATTTAAAGAGAAAAATACAAATACAGTATTAAGGTTTCTTTTAAACTGAAGTCTCTTATTCAAACCCACAAACTTAACTGTCTGAACCCAGCATCACATCAAATCAGATAGTCTGGTAGGAAGTACATTATGACATTAGATCTCTTCCAAGAGTATATCCATTAGAAAACAAACCACAATCAACATTTACAAGACCTTAAATATTGAAATTCCAGGGTCTTTTTTTTTTAATGTCAGAACAGCTTCCAACATTTATTAAAGCATATGCAATGAGAGCACAGCAAGAAGATTGAGGAAATGCACAGCTGATATATTCATCAAAGCAGAGAGTAAATTAGAGAAGGTTTCTTCCTAGAGCATTTAATTTTTCAGGAAGGAAACTAGACAGAGACAACATCATTATACAGCAACCACTGAAAAGAAAAGCCAGAAGGCTATTAAAACTTAATACTATCCAGTGAAAGAAAAAAAAATCAAACATAGCTTGCACAATATACCTAGTACCTGAAAGTTTTGATTCTGGGTTAGATACTTATTGGAAGTGATGCAAACTGTGCAAACTCTCTACCACATTCATTTTTTGTAGCACATGTTACAATATTAAGACCTTTTGCTACAATCAAACACAATCTCTCAATCTTGGCTATGCTTGAAGATTTTAAGAGCAAGCATGTTTCCTGACCAAAATTGGAAAGGTCTGAAAATTCTCAGCATATGCATGCTACAGAAAAAACTTTGAGAGCTCACAAATAAAAGCATCTTGAAATATTTTTAAGCTCAAAGAATACTGTACACTAAGCACTTCACTTTTACTTCTTCCAAATTTGTTGTGTTCCTATGTGCATGTCACTGACAGTTCGAAATCCAGATGCAGAAATCCTTACTAAAGGATAAAGCCATTACTCTTTCTTCTGTACAATACACTGGATGCAAATGAACTGCAGATGCATGATTTACAACTCTGAAAATGAAGCTGGATATAATATTTAAGAATAGGATGAAGTAAGAGAACCCAGTTGATGCTAAATGAATTCCTGATGTTTACAACAATTTTTGCAGCAGCTCTCAAAAAACTACTTTATCATGTTAGCACACTTTGATAGAACATTTTAACTATACCAAGATAATAAGAACAGTGAGTCTTTTCAGTATCGATGATAAGTCTTTACAATCAAACTGCCATTTTGGCATAGTCTATTAGTACTACAAAATTTATAGTGCAAAGATACTATACATGCAATATAAATATAAGGAAAAGTTAACTCTCATAAAAATAATAATAATTCAGGTATGTTTTGGCTTCTGAAGAGATGACCATTATTCTAAGCATAATAAGGGGGTACGGAAAACACTCCCACATAGTTACTTACACTGATCCATCCGGAGAGATGAAATAGTCCTGCCATGCCATGCATCCTAGAACACAAAGAAATGGAAGGAACAGGTTCCAAGACAGACAAGAGTCAAGGTACACAGCAAACTGTGCAAAAACCAGAAAAATATTCTATACACTTTCAATGTCATTCAGGCCCTGGTAATTGTCAGAAAGAGGTTACTGCAAACAAATAAATTTTCTCTGTATTATGTTGATTTAAACCAGCTCAATGCAAAGCACTGAAACATTGACTTGAAAGATGATATTTGAACATAATGGAGAAACAGCAATTCCACACCTTAATCCTGTGCAGCCCCGACTGCCTTTTCCCCAATTCACAGCAGCATGCATCCCTGTAGCTCCTCTCCCCATTACTTAATACCCTACAGCTCTTCCTCATTCTCAGATGAAAAACAAGGACACTCACTCAACCTTTGACATAGCTTTACACATAATAGCTTTAGTCAGAATGAAATGTAGGCCATTCACATCTTCGGTTCATCCTTTTTATCATGCAAGCTTTATACTATTTCAAACATATCTAACACTCTAAAACCAAATTGTGATATGCTGTGCAAGCACTACATTGTTTCCTATTCCAAAGGAGGACACAAGACTTCCTTGTAAACAAATAAACAAGAAATCCTTAAAGCTAAAGACTACCTGCCCCAAGCAGTCAGATGTCATGAAGTAGTAATTTATTACATAAACATGCATTTGATTCCAGTACTCAGTAGATATTGAAACTGACACTTACATAATGTTCAGTGGCTGTACTTTTTTTTCTTTATGTATTTTCAAAGATGATATAAACAAGCCTTAGTAGGCACTAACAAAAGCAAATGCAGAAAATAAACTGCTTTTAAAAGGTGAGAAACTGGAAAGCAGGCTGTCAATACAGATTGCTTCTGCAAAGCCTACATATCTAGGGAATAAAAAGCCTTTTGCCTTTAAGCTGTCAACACAGCACCTTTAATAAATAATGAGCTATGAAACATTTTTCTTGTTAATAAAAACAAAGTGTTACATTATAGAAGACGGAGACTTCCATCCTGCTACAGGCTCCACAGCTTCCCATTTTCTGTCTAAAACATAACCTTGAAGATCCTCCAATGTCCGTGAGCCTCGGTATCTCCGAAATACTCCATCATGTGCACTAAAAAACAGAAACGCGTTAACACAGATAACCTTTAAACTGTATCTATAGTAAAAAAACAACCAAAATACCCACATACATCATAGATTGGACTTGCTCAGAAAGTTGAACACCTAAACATTTTCAATGTTTTGAAACTGTAATCCATGATGGAAGGTCTCAGTTTTTAAGCAGCATGAGCTTTTGCCATTTATTGAAATTGCTATTTTTCTTAAATATTCACTCACACTACAGCAAATACAAAGCACAAGGCTAACCAAACCATTTTTTAGATACAACCTAGAATTAAAAGTGTGCATATAAATGTATATATATACACACACGAATGACTGACAATACTATGGACTTAATAAAGGGTTCAATATTTAAAGGGTGACATCATCTTACTGGAGAAGAGATACAGGAAACATCTTTACCACTATTTTAACATCATTTTTAAACAGTATTGATCACAGGGGAACTTAGTAAAGTCACTTAAAGCAAAGAAAATCCTCAGATAAGGACTTTGTCATACAATCAAAGCTCCAGCAATAACCTGGTATCAAAAGCCAGTATTCCTTCATTGTCCCCTATGTTTCAGAGTTACAGTTTAAAACAAGAGACAAGTAGTACCAATACATAGCTGTTGACTCCTGAGTCAATCGATGAAGAATTCTAAGCAGTAACAGAAGCAGTGCAAGAGTGGAAAATTTCTGTACTGTTTTACATGCAACCTATGCAGTCAATTATTCAAATAAGAAATCTTAGTGACACTTCTATAAAGTCCAGCACATTGGCTCACATATGGTCAGTTTCTAGAAGGCAATACTGCAAACTCACACCAGTTTTCACAAATGCTATAAATACTGTTTGCAGGCTGAAAAAGCATCACTTTTATCTAGGTGCAAAACTGTAGGACAACCTTCCACCTCAAGCTAAAAATAAATAGTTTATGTTCATTAAGCACACTGAGTTCCTGGGAAGCGTTTTAGAGATTGACAAAAGTGAAATAAACCAGTTGCTCGTTACACCTTCCATGCCACTGTTCAAACAGGACAGGAAAAAAGAATACCTACTGAAACAGACAACTGTTTCCAATATGACACACTTACTGGTAAATAGTAGGAAGTGTTGTGACAAAGAAACGACCACTCAAGCCTAGAAACAGAAGAAAAAAAACCCACATCAAATGGTTAAGGAAAACTGAAAATTCTCAGCTCTATGACTTATTTATACCTACAGATCTGTATTTGTAGACTAGAAAGCAGCAGACTGCATAGCTTTTACCACTGTTTTGTAAATCCAGCTTAACAGTTTGTCTTCAGAAAGATACAACAGTCAAATACTGTTGACAAATGAAGGAAAAATGCTGACCTTGAAGAATGTTCACTGCAAGGTGATTTTTCTACATGGATTTCTCTAATCAATACCTGCACACAGCTGAAGTTTTTGACCAGACCAGCAGTGTGTCCCTCCAATGAAGAGAAAGAAGAGACACACCTATGTTCCAGGATGCTCTGTGCTTTTTGTGTCTGTGTACTCTTGTCCAGATGACCCTTATTTCATCTAGAAAGTTGGGCCACTAACAACAGCAGCAATGACAACAATAGCATACAAACTCTGGCCCCTGATTTTAATTCATCCTCTAGCTGATTTAAAATTATTTAGTACTTCAGATCATCAAATAAATCAATCTTCGTACCTGCTTGTTTACTTCTTCCAAATAATCCACATATGCTGTACAACCAGGCTGCTCTTAAAGCCTGTAGGAAGGCTCAATCTCTCTCAAACACAACTGTAGCAAGACAATATATCGGATGTTTCTAGGTTCTTACCTTTCCTTTCCCTACATCATTCCTCCCTGGGAAATACAAATGGTATGCCAACAGATTAATAATAATAAAGCTTGGGATCTCTCAGCATTCTGTTCTGTAAAATAGTACAACTTTAAGCCAAGAGAATAATTTTATAACATCCAGAAGTGTGGATCATGTCAGCATTTTGAGCATCAGACATAAGACAACAAAAAGGACAAAGAAAGGTTGAAGTAGCGCTTCAAAGAGGCCGACTGGAATTGATCCCCACACTGAAACTGGGTGTTGCACTGACTAACAAATACATAATAATCTTTTTACAAGTATCACCCTAGACAGTGACACCATCATGCAATTCATAGAACAGATAAATTATCCAAATCATCAAAAAGCAGCTTGTGGGGCAGAAGGCATTTGAAGTTCTCCGGCCTTGCACTCAACACTGCTGCAGAGTAATAGGTGCAAGTACTTTCAGATTCACTGCTGCGCTAGGTACACCAGAGATCTCCTAGTGTATGGCTTCATTGCAAGAGTCAGCTGAGGCAAAAAGCTCACAAGCATCTCACAAGCAGACTGTCTATACAGCTCAGCTAGATAAATTGTCAGCTGAAGACATTCTCTCTCCACTTCCAAATCTGGGGAAGTCAGGGCTACTTGATACTACCACCACCTGACAACTGGAAACCTGCAAGTGAGAAGAATTTGCCTTAGCGCTTAGTAATATTTACTATTCAACACATCCAACTTAAAGACTGCAGAAACAAAAAAAAACATGCTACTAATCCAGTCTATTTCTGAAAAATACATACAGCAGACTTCAGTGGTTATCAACCTGTAGATATGCAGTCTCACTCCATTAGTAATGGCTAAATTCCATGAGCTAGCAATTGCCATTCATATAAAGGACCAATGTAAAGAGTACAAATCAGTTATTCTTTTAGGAAACTAAGTCCTTATTCAGCTTTCAATAAAGCAAACATCTTTTGACACCAGGCAGTAAGCCATGCGAAAGTACTGTAGCAAGAGAGTTTCTTAAAGACAAAGATAAGCCACACAGAACTAAGTCAGATATTTTTAAATGTTTCAGTAGTGATTTTCTTTCTTACTGTGAATTCCCCTATGGACTAGGCAAAGAAAGGTTGTGGGATTTTCTTGTTGTTTGCATTTTTTGGGGTTTTTTTTGGAAGATGTTTAAATCAAACCAAGTACAAGCATGTTTAAAGTTCCAAAAAGAAAGTCTTCTTCATACCATCTTTATCAAATATCAAGATTGAAATCCTTTTATTTGAATACTGCATAAACAAAAGAATCCCTGCCTAACTGGGAAAAAGTATCAAGATAGGATTATAATGTATTCACAGTTGCCACTACTTTCTTAACGTGCAGAAACTAAGTTTATATCTATGCAAATTTTTTTAATATTCAAACTCACCTGTTTAATAAACTGTTAATGATTAGTATATGCACTAAAGGAGAGTCCCACATCAACAGCTTTTCGGCATCAGAATTTTAGTATACTTTTAAACATCAACCTACACAAGGTCTACAACAGCTGGCATTTTCTTGTGAACTTAGATTGCTAAAACCAGTTTAAGTCATTTCCCCACTGTTAACTTGGTAAAAGCTAACTTGTTCAGCATGTTTTCAAATAATAAAATGAACAAATTTTCCACATACTTTATAAGGCAAAAAAAAGAAAAAAATCACTAAAGCTTGGCCTTTTTATTCTAGTAATATCTCTTCCTAACTTGACAGTCTTTTGATACTGCAGATAAAATCTTTTATCCCCTCAATGCCAAAACAAGCATGAATCATTCTCAACAGATACAGGTTTAGACATTATTGGTACTGCTTACACAAACATACATTCAAAGCTTTGAAGGTAGTCACTAAAGGAGTAAGAAAGATTGTATTAATAGTTCTGTGTATAGTTAGGCACCCCTTTTTGTAAATGTATTTGCGTATGTGCATCACCAACAGAAAGCAAAGATAACACCTGTATTTTAAAGCACTACTACAATTGAAAAAGACAATAAACCAGCACCATCACGGAACCAGTTAAGAACTTACTAAAGCAGGCTCACTCTGGGCTAATGCTACCACACCCTGAAACTCTCGCTAACTGAAGTCTACAGAACTGGATTCTTCTGCAGATTGTTTGGAGAAGAGAGGAACGAGACAGGCAACAGCTTCCAGTGAAGGAGATTAAAATAGAGAATAAGCACCTTTTAATACAGTATTAAGCCAGATCACTCCCCCAGTTCTTTAATCCTTCAAATTGAGTTTATAAACTTAGGCTCAGATATGATCTATACACAGAGAAACAAAATGTGGATAACATTATTTCGATTTAGAAACTTGTCTTCTGACTTGGCTGGTATCCCACGTACTCCAGTAAAGCACACTCCCAGATACTAAGTGGTACTTACACTGAATAATTCCTTTTATTGAAACAGTTTATTTCATACCATACCCGGTTCTTGAGTGACATCCACCTTTCCCACAGTGATATGCAGACGTTCGCTTTCCTTTGCGAAACTCTCCCATGTCAATTCAATCTGTTGACAAGCTGGGCACCAAGGAGCATAGCTAAAGGGGGAAGACAGATTAAATATTTTTAACATTCTTACACTTAGAGACATTCAAATTCATTTACCATACAGAGAAAAATAAAAACATACCAATCACATAGGAAAAGAAAAAAAACTACAGTTTATCTTATTCAGTAGACTTGATTAAGAAAATCAGGTAGTTTTGTATCAATCCCTACGTTCTTCCTCATGATACTAAAACAAGAACAAATCTCCACAGATTTGAGAAATTCATATCCAAACCTCTCACCAATCGTGACTCAATCTACGTACATTTTAAACAACTCAATTTCCACGGCAGCTACCTGAATCATTGAAGCCAGGCTGTCTTCTGAAGTGGTATCCTCCAACATAACATTTTTTATCAATTTCTGACACCTCAGAACTTTGAGAAATTATATTTGCATTAGCCCCTACACAATACATCAAAGCACGGCCTTTTTGATAGCACTCTTTAAAGATTTAAAAAAGAATGCACACCAAATTCCTACTGCTCATACTGCCTGTCTTTCTCAAGTCTTGTTTTTTCTCAGTACTAACTTCAGCAAAATAAGAAAGTGTGTTTCAAGAGATGAGTTTTCTATACTACCAATTGGAATAAACAAACCATGTTTGCAGTTGTTATTGATAATATCAACATGGAGACAGAATATCTAATATGAAAGGATAATAGCAGATAATGCTCAAATGCTGGTAAAACCCCATTTGCCATCTTTGTGTATTTTACCCTAACTTGGTTGACAAAGCCTGTGTCAAACATGTGCAGTGTGCAATGGTCTGTCATATATGCAATTAAGGTAACACAGAACAGCGAGGTATAGCACATAACTGAGCCACGACAGTTGTCCAGACACAGACTTAACCTTTTACAAATGAAAAATGACCTTTATGTGTTTTAACCTAATTCACTGGGGGGAGTGGAGGTGGAAATGTACATATACAGGTTTCTGGTATTTTAAAAATGAAAGGGAGCAAAAGCAGTGGATCTAGAGGCACACTACTTCTCACAGTACTCCATAAATGCTGCCATGCTCCTGGACTCACTGTTAACAACAGAAACTAATTCCTTCATGGGCAAAGGCCAATATCCATAACAGCCCACATAACTACTACACTCTTGACTGGGAACCTCTACAGGGAACTCCCTTACTCCTTCAGTTTGTCTGCCAGTACTACTATATGACTTAAGAGTGGAACTCCCTATTGTCTGGATGTCTTCTGATCAGGAATGTTTACATTCTTAGTGGCTGTGCGCAGAGATGTCCCCAGTCACATACAAGTGTTTCATGTAAACAGAGCTGAACATAAAACAAGTAATTTCTCATAGAAGACGTAGAATCAAATTTACTCCGAGTGCTTATGATAATTTTGAAACCCAAATTTTTTAAAAAGGGAATCTTGTCATTTGGAAGTTAAAATAATACAATTTCAAAATATGTGCTGTATTTTACTGTACTAGAAATTATTTTAAGTAAGAAAGCCAATATTGCTTTTTCAAATCAACATAATTTCACAAGAGTATCTGAAAACACTACACAAAACTTATCCTGCCAAGAAACATCCCCTCAGTTTCTTTTTAAAAGATGCTGGAAAAAAGTCTCACATGCAGAACTGTTTCCCCACTGTGCTGCTGGCCTACAGAAGGCTTTTGATAATAGTTTGACAGATACTGTACTTTAAAAAGCATTTTATTACAGTAGATCAACTGATAGGTAAGAAACTGCACATATCCATCACATAATGCTGCTGATGTTGCTCTAAAATTAAAGACCGGTCAGAATGTTTTCTAAATCCAGCTTCTCCAGATGTGTCAAACTCATGCCATGACATTTTCAAGATCAATATACTCTTCAGCCTGTTTAAGGTACTATCTGATCTTGAAATAGAAATTTGACCCACATTAACATTTATGTTTACATTTCACATTTATGAGCCTTCCTTCTAAATGAAATTAAGTGGAATATTCAATACATACAGCTATTATCCATATGATTATAAACATTTTCTTTAGCTCAAAGAAGCATTAGAATCCATCCATATCACAGTTTTGCAGTGACAGAACATAACTACAAACTTCACAAAAAGCCTTAGTTGTTGGCTTCCTAGCTTTTATTACCAATATTGGATGTGGGATGGCAACAGTCACATATGTTGCTACAAGATCCAGCCACTCAAGCGAAACATTGGCACAGACAATCAGGTTTAAAATATTTGCTTCACTTTCCTGAAATTACATGTTCAATTTTTGCCAGCCAGGAAACACCCTGCCCCCACGTATACAAGAAAGAACTTGCAATAGACACCAGATTTTTTCAAGAGTTATCACTGCTGTTTACTCCAACATCCTCACTTCTCTGAAGTTTTAATATCTGCACTTGTTTTGCAGCATCTGAAGCACTAAGGAGCTCAGGAGTGCCTCCTGGAAATAACAAAAACATTCTATTGCCAAAGCTTTATTGTGCTTCCCTCTCAGTCTTAAAATACCTTTCCTTACACTTTCTCTTTTGGTAAGATACAGAAGAGCAAAATACTTCACACTTAGGCCACCTTTATCAAAATTTTCAAAAACAACCTTTTTGCACCCTGAAGAACTGAAGCTTAAAAGAGGCACTTTATTTTGATGCAGGCTTCTAATGAATCCTTTAGAACAGGATGATTTGTATTTCTACAGGAGTCACAGTACAACTACCATTCTTATGTTCTCCAGAAAAAAAAATCTGTTGGAGCAGGAAAGCAGATCTGCATGTATGCTGTGAAACCAGTCTTTGTTACTTTTCACCAAGTCACAAGATCCAAGACCAGGTTACTTACAACAGCAAATGTAACCAAATTTCTTCTGCCATATTCCACAGACTAGGAAATAATTAGCACTTTGTTAACACCACCAAATTTAGGGCTGTTATGGCTCTAGCTTCTCCCTTTGCACAGGGGGTACCTTTAGCTGTTCACTTGTTTGCACTGTGCCCTATGCCCTACAAGTGTACCAAGAAAGCAGCTCTTAAATCTTTCCAATTTAAAAATAAAAGTCCACTGGAATTTAAATCAAAATCTGAGCACTTGATTAAGGAAAGAAAATTTTCAGCAGGCTGCTGCACATTAAAAAGCAATTTACTAAACTCCACCATTTAAAAACATGGATTGAAACCACCACATACCTACAAATTACACATTACCAAGTTAGTCAGTGCAAACAGGTATTGCACATTTCTCACCATGCACCTCATCTGTGGCATTACCAGACCTCTCACATAGCACAAAGTTTTACAACTGAAATATCCTCATACACTCTGTCTACCCTCCATAAATAAGGCAACTAACATCTATCTACTAGTCAGGTCCATTGCAAGAGCAATTGATTTAATTAGATTAAAATAATTATTTCAAGTAGCCAGGTGTTTTGGAGTTCCTACTCCAATCCTTTACAATACCTGAAGCTTTTTTAGAAGGCATAAAGAAAACAATCCAAAAGTAAAATTTTAAGCTCTCAAAAAGTCAAAAGGAAAGTTTGCGTCTCTGATCTAAAGCATAATAGACTAAGCTTTGGCTATCAAGTATTGACATCTTCACTGATGGCTGCAATAAAAAAAAACCCAAACACCACAAACCTTCAGTCACTAAAGAGTTGATCACTAAACACAGAGTAACTTTACTAAGATTTACTGACAACACAGTTTCTAATCTCTCTTCTTGTAACTGCTTGGCTAGGGAATTCACCAATTCACTCATTTTCAAATGAATGTAGCTGACTTTTTCTATCTGCTTTTTCACTACCATTATTGGTAACTATCAGTGTTGAACAGATGTAACCTCAAATGCCATTCTACACTTTTCTCTGATGGCAATTTCACAGAGTTGCAAGAACCTAGGAACAACAGGAAAAACAGCTTACTGATACAGGCGAGAAGATTCGCTGAAAAGAAAGAGGCAAAACAGGCAAAAGTTTCACCATTTCGTCTAGTTTTTGTCAATTCAAGACAACTTTTATAAAAGTTATTGCTCAGAGTAAACGAAGCTATTTGCTGGTTTACAGACGGGAAGTACTATTAAGATTAGAGGTGCAAATGTTGAGGCTAATAGCTAATGGCCAATACCATCCTACCCAATCGAATGGTAAAAACATCAGGATGAAACAATGATTACTTATATTCTTCTAAGTAGTTTTGCTTTATTGCTACAGACTTCATAAAAATATAAAAAAAGACAGTGCCTGATGTCTTTGAGTGTTACCTTAAGACTGTAATTTGATTTGTTCTTATTCCTAAATATAGATAGGTTTTGAGGCAGGATAGGTGGCTTTGTAATTTCAACAAAAGATAAGCTTCAGAAGGTCAACTATATGGTTTTAGTCTACTTTTCAAGTGAGCAGGTGTTAGCCAAAGATATAGAAGTTAGTTCCTGTATCTACCAAGACCAAGAACATGCTCCAGAAGCTTACAAGAGGTTTCCTCCAGTGTGCCAAAACCACTACAAAACAGACAGGCAAGACCTCTCAACCCAAAAACAGTTACTCCACAAAAGTTAAGTTTTTATTACAAATTGACAAAGCCCTAGCAACCTCCAAGAGCAAATAACAGAGCTTTCTTCCCTGGATTCTCCTGCCAAGCTTCACTCAAATGCCTTAAACCACAGACAAGCCTGCTGAAGTGACAATACACCAAGGCACTGTTTTGGGGAATTTCTTTCAGAGTGCAAGTCAACCTTATAAATTCCCATTCTGCTGTATTTACTTCAGTAGGCTGACATGCGCATCTTTTCCAACAATACCCAAACAAAAAGGAAAAGTAACTGCATACCACTGTGGTGTGATACACTACTAGCCAAACAAATTGTGTTCTCCAAGATAACATTTCAAGTGCTACTTTCCACTTTTCCACAGCTCAGCAATGAAATGCACTTTAAATTTCCAAGAACAAGATGGAAAGCAAAGCAGAATATATTGCAATTATTCAGCTCTTTAGCTTCAAAAACAAGAAAAGGGTAAGAGTACCATCTGCAATCAAAAAAGAAATACCCAACAACCCTCCATTCACCAGCATTTTTTTTAAAGACAGAGAAATTATTTTTTAAATAGAAGGCAAATCAATCACTGATAAACAATGTGAAATCTTCTAGAAGTTCAGCAGATTAAGTTCCATCATTCTACATAGTTTTGTCCCCTTTTATAATAGTAAAACATCCACTGCCAAGGATATTACAGTTCCACTTTTTATATTTTTTTTTGTTCAATCAATGCATGGCACAGTAAGCAGCTGCACGTTCAGTTATTTAATAAGAGTCCACAGATAATTTGGTCAGTTCCTCTGAACTCAGTCAGGAGAGCTGCAGAACCTTCAGAACCAAATTAGAGTTTGGTAACTTGATCTTCATTCTCCTCCATTTTTGGGGCTGTTTTGGAAGGCGGGGGGGGTGGGGTGGGGGGTGTTTTGGTTTTTGTTTGTTTTTGGTTTTGAGGGGGTTTTTTGGTTTGGGTTTATTTTTTTAAGAACAGGACAAAGAAATGCCTGGATAGTAACAAATCAAGAGGAAGGGACTATAAGCGACAGAAAATTCCCAATCTTATTGAGTTCTGAATCTAAGTTACAGTCATTGTTAAAGAGCATATATAATTCCTCAGGAGTTTATTTACACAAAGTTTTTCAAGCCAACTGTTTAAAAGCATTAAACTATGTAAATACCAAAGCATAGTTAGATTTTTAGCACACTCCCTTGGAACTACAGACAAAAGTGCCAGTGGGAGGCCTGAACCTTTGTGATAATCTGGCCTACTAGATAGCAGGACAATGTTCAACGATAAATGACAATGAGAAAATAAAGTATCGGCCTATGCTATAGGTATGATAAGCTAGCCTTGAAAACATGACAGTTACTTACATTATTCACCCAATTTTCACCTGGCAAGAGTTAAAATAGGAAGTTAAGGCATTCTTTTTTTAGGTACACACAGCACTAAGCTTGTGCTGAAACAAATGGGAACCAAAACATTTAACCCCTGTGTGGGAACTAAACTAGAGATTTTCCCGATGGGAAGTTTCCTAAAGTACTCCAGGTGTAACAGGAGCATATTAAGTAACTTCATTTGTAACCCGAGGCATAAAGACAACAGATTTATTTGGTGGAAGTTTTTCTTTGTTTTAATCTACTTCAAAAAGAAGAGGATGTTAAATTATGACCAATCAAGCTTGGAACAAGCTATGTTTACAAATGCAAAATGCATTTTAAATTAACAGACTAGAAATTAATTTTTTATAATCCTAACAGATACAATATTAAAAATAAAGAGAAAACACCTCCTCATGTTAACAAATCATTATCTTGCAGCTACAGACTAGAAATAAGTCAACAAGGAAACTTTATAACAGTTCATTCCTACATCACACTTGCTCCACTTCAGTGATGATCTGCGTGCTGTGATAGTAACAGTAAGCAAGAAATGCGGCAATGTCTTTCAGGGGACACAAAGTTATCCAGAACATTTTTATCACTGAAATGCAGCACTGCTTCCAGTACCTGCATTTTCACCAGCTACGAAAAAATGAATATTTACAAGTCAGCCAAGTACACACATTTCAGCTAGGAGGGATGAAGGAAGAAAAATCCTATTTCCACCACAAACCCAACACGCAAGTAATTTCTGACTTAAGTGTCTCTATCTGTGCACCTGAGAACAACAAAAAAGTGGCAGCAAAGAGTAACTTGCCTACACTACTTTCAAAAATAGGACAATTGACATTAAACAGCAGTAGCAGCACCCACTCCTACCAGGACAGGAGGCTGGAAATCAGCAATCTAGAGCAGGTGACCAAAATATTTCATTCATAGAGTATTTGCATTTTGTTGTTTTTTTAAAAAGGACTGATTTGAAAAGAAAGGTCTTATAAACAAACAGGAGGTTCTTCAAGCAAATGAGGTTTTGATGAACAATACTGCAGTCTTGCAAACAGATCTACCACACAGAATGGAAAGAATCAATGAACTGACCTAGACTCCTGTCCACATCACCAGATAAAAATCAGTAGAAGCCAAAATCCATCAGCTGCAAGAAGCTAAGAAATCTATACTAGATCTCAAACTCCTGTTTAGACATGATTTGAAATTCCAAACTCTCACTAATTCAAGAACAGCAGCACCAAGCATTTTGAAAAAGACAAAGGTTCCTTCTCACTTAAAAGAAAAGCAGAAAGCACTAGAAACATAGCACAGAAAGTAGTACGGAGAACCAAGTATCTTTCATACATCAGACACTGTACATAAAATAAAAATAAGTCTACTTTAAACCATGTAGCAACATGTACCACATTAGCTAGCACTAAACCTAACTCTGCCACCATTGCCATTGTCAGTTGTCACTCCATACCATAGTCCCATGTTTCAAGTGAAGTAAGGACTCACAATGCATTTTAACTGTTCACTATCCCAAACACTTCTGATTTCAGTCAGTTCCCCTATTCTTTCTTCCTCTGAGGCATGCACCACTAATTACTTAAATATTTTCTCTTAAAAACTTTGAGTCACTGTAAATAATTTTTTTCTCTATAAGATTCATCAACTTGTATATGAACAGGTAAATTTCATACAACAGCCTCCACATAGGACTAAGATGTCAAAAGTGGAAAAAATTCAATTTAAAAAATAAACTTATTTTCTCACATTCCAAAATAATCTCTTCCCCTGCTTCCTAGAGTCCAATAAATGAAAGTTAAAAAAAAAAGACTCAAAACCAAACCCAAATCCTTAGCCAAAATAGACATCCCTAGGTCTCTCGATCAGCTCTTTCAGGATTGTTCCTGTCTATTCACTGATTAACACAAGGTGTCCAGTAAGATCTGGAGCAGTAAAGCCCTAGAGAAAGTTAATAGTCCTTCCCCCTAATAAGAGACTGGAGACAACTCAAATTCAATACTAAAACCAAAACTTAGAGCAACTGGGTATTTATGAGGGAGCATGAGTTCAGATGTTGATGGGCAGTGTGTTTCACAGGCTACCCAGTCTGTTTCAAACTGTTCAAACTCAAGCACTTCCCCAGAGGAGTAGCACACATGCCACCATAAAATCCTATTTCATAGCTGCGCATCACGTGGATATCATGTGAGCATATAGCCTACTTAAACTACTTTTTAAACTTCTGTCTTAAAAAAAAACCAACAACCCTCAAGTTCCTTTTCCCCCTTCTAAATACAAGCAGGCTAGCTAACCTCCAAGCAAAATGTCACATGCATTTCAAGAACATGTCACAAGTGAAACCACGACACCACAACAGTTAGTTAAAAACACTCAAAACCCCAGCTGGCAATAGGTAAACCTCTCCAGCTGTCAACACAATAAAGCAACAGCAGCACCGAGAAGTTAACGAAATCTGATACATCTCCCCTAAACAACAAGAACTCCAGAGCAATGTGACCAGAAGCGAGGGCCTACCAGGACAGCACGTAACACCTACCACTTTGGAAACCTACTCCTGCTAAATATTACCTAACAAATTCAGCCTTCCTAGCTTGCACAGAATCCAGTGAAAGCCCCAAACGGGCAAGCAATGCAAGGTGCAGTACCTGACATTATTCCCCAGCACGTAGCTGTCTTGAATAGCACCACTGAAATGTAGCCAGTGACACCACGGCTTACTGAGACCAGTTTAACCTCGGGGCACTGGGACACCCTGTGCCCGCACAGGACAAGAACCCGAAGGAAAGCTATTTTTATCAGATATCTCAAAACAAGGTGAGCCTACAGCCTCAGGGCCGACAACTCTTAGTAGTAGAAGGGCCCGTAGGCATCAGCTTTCCCTCCCTGGACACCACCCAGCCCCTTCCACCTTTGCCCCCTCCCCGGGGCTGCCACGGAAGGCACGCGGCTTCTCCCGCACGTCCCTCCGCGGGGGCGGGAAGGCCGGCACCGCCCGGGCCCTCTGCCCCCGCACCGGGGTTGGTGTTACGGGCTATGCCCACTCTCTAGGGCAGGCGCCGAGACGAAGCCGGCCACCCCTCAGACGGAAGGCATCCCGCCCCCTCAGGCCACCCCGGCACGGTGCCTCTGCAGCGGGCGGGAAAGCGGCCCGTTACTCACAACTCCAACATCCACTGGCCCTGCAACACCAGGCTCCAGTTAGAGCCGCCCAACACTTGCACACGGCT
>WKFP01014071.1:289312-350075 GCA_011057875.1 Pterocles orientalis | reverse complement strand
GAAAAATATTTATGCCTGTGAGAACTTTCTTAGGAGAAAAACACTTATGTTTGTTAGAACTTTATTAGGAGAAAAATACTTATGTCCATGAGAACTTCCTTAGGAGAAAAATATTTGTCTGTGAGAACTTTCTTAGGAGAAAAATACTTATGTTTGTTAGAACCTTTTTTAGAAAAGGGATATCATGTAGTTGATATCTACTGCAGGAGAAGATAATACCTGCAGGGGATGAGAAATAAGACAGTTGTTCAGGATGTCGGTGAGATAAGGAGAAATTGAAGGTAAACAATCAACAGGATTAGGTAATGTTAAGGGTCCCGTTCCCAGGACCCTAGTTAGCCAATAGTAACTCTGTCTTTAAGATTTAAAAATCATTGTATCCAATCAGTGATTGCCAAATCTGTGTGAATTCTGTATAAAAGTGTGCAATTAAGGCATAATAAATGGCTACAGCATGATCATATTGGTCTGCGTCTGAGTCCTTATCAGCGGCACAGAAGACACTTGGCTGCCAACATGAAGTTTGTCATATGAAGGCTGTAACAGTAGTGCACCAGAGTACAAAAGTGCTCATTGCACTTTCTTCAGCCAGAGGCATATGTAACCTCCAGGGAACAGGGATGCCAGAGAGAAGCTGATGGCAGAAGGAAGCATACAATGCCTATTTCTCTGGGAGCTAGAGAAACAGCTTGCTTGCTTGCTGGCTTTGAAAAGAAGACTTCTCAGCTGGGAAACTGGGACAGAAAGAATGAGATTTGGAACCTGAAGGGCAGCCTTTTCTAGTGAAATGTCTCTGTATTGGTATCTTTACGAAGCTTCCAAGGTATAAAATGGAGCAACAGGAAGTCATTTGCAAGCCTTACATGGTATCCAGTCCTGTAAAAAGGTACATGCTGGGGGATGCCTCTACCCACACAGTGCTCCACCATGCAGGCAAGCCTCCACGTCCTTATCATTGCATAACTCGAGCATAGACCTCTTACAATATCATCTCCCACCTCTAATGTGCATCTCTTCATTTTCTGCCTGTCAAGCCTCTTCAGAATTTAAAAGAAATTGCAAGAGAAACTTGAAAGCTTGTTCTCATAAGTGCATCAGATCAGGACAGAACTGATAGGAAGTGTGAATTTTTATTGCCTGACTCTTTTATTTTTCCAAAGTAGAAAGGAGAACTGCTATGTAAGGAACAGTTTCTTGCACATATTTTTTTCCTCAGCAATAAAAATATTGCCAAGGCAGAAGTACAATTATCTTTTTAGACCTGACACCTGCAAAGCCCAATATGTGTGGCTGAGTGAGTTAGATGAAAAGGTATCATTAGGTTTTTATTAGATTATTATGCAAACTCAAGCTGGCTAGGCTTGTCAGACAGTAAATCTAGTGCAAACATCTATGGACAAATTCTGCTCTCGTCCATGTTGCTGTTTGCCTGTGGTCAGTATTTCTCTCTACTGTGATACTGTCTCCTTTCTCTCAGCTGCAAGAAAGGCATGGGTGCACATAGGGCATGATTTACAGTGTAAACAGTCATTGACAGAAGTATTCTGACTGCCCTTCCAAATTAAATCAGAAATAATGCTATTAAAGGCAAAGGAGTTATTCTCCCAAACGCAATGCATGAATCCAAAATTCAGGCCTAATGACTAAGATTTGTTAGATATGGCATGGATATTTATACATGGCTTTTTACCATCAGTGACTTCTTGTTTCAAATAATAACCCTTTAAGGCAGCTGCATGTTGTGTTGAACAAGTGAATCAAACTGTGTTGAAGTCGGGTAGACATGGAGATCTTCTATTGACTTCAGCGGGTACTGCACAAGAATTGGGTATCTGAAAGCTGCACTGGCTACTGTGAACACAGCAAGTGCTTTTCCCATTTCAGGCAGAGTGATAGTCTCAATAACAGGAGGCAGCTCCCTTTGCAGTATATCATACTCATTTTAAACCTGCTCTGAATGCTGCAGGAGCTGAGCAGTGAAGCAGACTGCCCAAAGGCACAGATGTAAACCCAGGCTAGGCTCACAGATGTTCTATGGCAGAGTATTTACTGTGCATTCTGTAACACACAAAATATGTGCTGTAATTTTTTTAAAGGCCTCAATACTTCAAGAATTTCTGCAAAAAAAAAAAAATGCTCACCTGAAAAGATGGCACGTTTGAGAAAATGAAAACTGTCATACCATAAACTAAGTTTTTGCATGTGGATAATTTTTGGATAAGTGTCTCAAAGACGTTGCAGCAGAGCCATAAATCCAGATTCCATTGCATGTAGTTCTCAAGGCAATATTCCACAAATTCCAGCCTTTGGAAATATCTTAATATATTAACCTGAATTTTGCTGAGATAAGCAACTCTTGATGAAAGCAGCAAGATATACATGAGACAAGGAAATATTTTCCAGTGTATTGCTGTATCTGCACTAAATTGTCAGTTTGTAGTCATTTTCTTCCACAGTAAGAAAATGTCTTCATCTAAATGCAGCAAAAAATAGTATTTCTGGTCCCCCTCTGAAGACCTAATGGGTATACTGGTTTGATATGTATGCCAGTATTTCTGAGACTTCTGTGGGAATGGTCTTCCCTAATAATTTTTAAAATTTTAGTAATGTTCATCTCTCTCCTTCAGTGTTTCAAAAGAGGTATAAAATCCTTATCCTGGACCTCCTGTCTAACCAGCGATTACCTATAGCTCTGGGCATATTCCTCCTGTTCCTTTCCCACTGACCTGCACATTAGGTAGACCTAATGGACAGGTGAATGGACAGGACAATGAACAAGGAGTGCTCAGTCTTCCCCCTGCCTCTGCAACGATGTGTTTATGAATGGGACTCTGCTCTTGGTGACTAAATGCTCTTACAGGCACCAAAGCAAATGGCCACCCCAATAACTGTTTGCAGCCTAGTCTCCATCTGGTACCGAGCATCCCTGTAGCTCTCTGTGCAGCTGCTTGCATGTGACAGTTGCCAGAGGCCCATATGCTGCTGCTGTCAAAAGACCCCTTCAGGCAGTTTGTCATCTGGGGGTTGCAATTTTCTTTCAGGTAGTTGGACAGTGACTGTGGGCCTACTGTGGTAGTCCCTATTCATGCAAAACTGTTAAATTTGGCAGGAATTTTGCTGGAAGAGTTACTTCTGGATTAAGGTTACAGATTGTTAGATTGAGAAATTGTATCTTGCTGCAGCATATGGAAGCGGAAGTCCTTTTAAATGCAAATTATCTGAGAAAAAGACTATTCAAGTTTCCAGGAAACTTAAATTCTAGTCTTTTATTTGCCAAGGCCACAGAAGTCTTCAAACATACAAAGATAGTCATCAACTAGTTATCATCCCGTGATTAAATGCAACTTCCAAAGTGTCCATAAATATTTAAGCCTATTGCAACTTTCAGACATGGGGTTTAAGAATTAAGGTGATCAGTGTAAATACAACTATTGATTTTTCTGAGGCATTGCTGTGCAGAGCACTTGTATGATCCAGCCTTAGAATACAAGGGTGTCAGGCACAAAGTCAAGACTGTTTTTTTTCTTTTGAAAGAAAGAAGAAAAACTGTAGGGTGTACACATTTGTCTGAAGCATGGGCTGATAAGGCTTATTTAAAACTTTATTTCAGAGCTACCCCTTTGTCAAAGAATGCATTACCAGATATCTAGAAATGGCATATTTTGTACAGAATATGAATGTTGAAGTTGATAAGTGCTCAGAGCCTTATTTGCCAGCGTTTTCCTGTTAAGTACTGTTCAGTTCCACAAGTGGACAACATAAACCAGACACAATCAATATGTGGATTATGTATGGTAACAGTCTAAAGGATGCTTTAAGGATATAAATATGTAGTCTTAAACGGCTCATTCCAGAAGAGCCCTGTACTGAAAGTTCATTTTTGTTGCTGAAATATTCCTAGCCATGGTGCAGCTCTCTGTGTGGCAAGCATTTCATGGGAAGTGTCCCTGGTCTGTCAGCTTCATCTGTAAACTCTTAAGCCTGACTTTCCTGGATATATTTTCCCTTGAGGGAAACGCAAAATATATTGTGCACTTATAAAGATTTATAAGTCCTGAAACAATTTTTTTTCCATCTGTATCATCTGATAGAGTAAGAAACAAATTATCTTGCTTTACAAATGGTGTGTAGTTTATTATATCAAAATTACTGAAGAGTAATTTTCAGGGACCCAGACTTGACTCTATAATAAACTACTGTTGGCATACACTTAAGCACAGAAAAATAAAGCAGTTTGCAAAGCAGGGACCTTCTAAGTGGCAACTGGCAAAGCAAGTCCTTTTGGGTTTTAGACACTTCTGTCTCTGTCAAGAAGACTGTAGATCTAAGTCTTGCATTCCAGTCCTGTGACTTTCTGCTCACTCCCACAGAGCCCTATCCCTGAAGCAAGTATACCGTTTGGCATACTTGACCCTAATTATACCTCATGTCTCAACTCTCTTACCCAGTGGGAATGTTACTGTTTTACTCCTCAAAACACTGGGAAAGGGTGGAATTCATGTTTCTGTGCTTCTCCCAGCAAAATAGCTTTTGATCCCAGAGCTTCTGTAGTTGCCATGGTTTAACTGCAGCTGGCAACTAGGCACCACACAGCAACACCTAAAACATCAGTGTGTTATCAACTATGAAGAAAATTAACTCAATCCCAACCAAAACTAGCACAGTAGCACAAGTGGTAGATATTCTTTAAGCTGATATTTTACATTTTGTTCACCCATTTCTGTGGATTTTTCTGTGATAAATGAATAGGTAAAAATGGGAAAGCATAAGACAATTATGACCTTCTAATATGACTTCTTGGTTTATATCTAAAACCCAACAGCAGACATTTTGCTTCTGTCTTAGAGATGCATTAATGTATGAAAACCATCAAGACTGTAAACCTGAAGGCAAAAGAAACCAAAGGTATCTTGAAGCAGTCACATTAAATGAGCAAGCAGACACATACTTGTAGCTCTGACAGAGCCTTGGCCATGATAGTAGGAAGATTACTTTCTGATTTGACTTCATAGAGAATTGTACTTTTGGCAAATTATTAGGATATAGCTATAAATTACTCATTTCATTTTGATCTAAATACAGATCCATATGCATGGAATATGTCCTGCTAAACCACAACTTCTAGTACAACACCACTCTTGGTCCTCCTTTCACACATCTTTTTGAAAAAGCTGAATTACATGCCTGATAGAAGTAGAAGAAAAAAAATACTTTATTGCACTTTAGAAAACAGTAAAAATTATTTTAAGTGATTGAATCCTCCAAGAAATTTCTTAAATGCAACTGTATGTCTTCTGTTACTGAAAGCACGAAAAAGGCATAAGAATGTGCAGGGAAGTCACCCAAGTCCCACCACACCCTACAAAATGAGCTCTGCTGTCATTCTCTAAAATAGAGGGCTGCCATTTGGAAACGTAACAGACATTTTTGTTAGTCCTCTTAACTGTCTGTCTACCTTTTGCTGCTACTTATGGTTCAGTTCTTTCACAGTAAAATCTGTTCTGTGAACAGAGACCAGTCAGTCACCACAACTTTTTGCCTGCTAACAGGTGTTGACTGCTTCATTTGCCAAAGAAAGATTATGGCCTTTATGCTCAAAGTTTATTTTGAGAGTCAGTACTATCCCTTAACCATAAATATCAGGCAAAACATCAAATCTCAATAATGCTTGTGGACTGCAGAGAAGGTGTAGCCCCTCCCTTGAGATTACTACAGTACTAATCTGCTGTTTTTACATTCTGTCCTTATTTTCTAAGGGTCTCTAGTAGAAGTACAGATGGCTTTTAAAGGGCCAGTCCTAAAGTTCAAAGCTCTATTTGCTTATCAGCAAAGTAACCCCAAAAACCTTCTATAGATAGAAAAAAATTACAAAAGGGGCTTAAGAACAAACAAATCCCACCACTACTCTTAGCTTCCTGAAGTCTGTTTGACTGGGTAGAGAATCTTAGAATTATAAGCTCCAAATGTGCAGAGCATTACCTGCTAATCCAGGTTCCATGGAAAGGCAGAGACCACTGTGGTAGATAGACAAGCTAAAAAAACCTGTTGTATTAGAAGCCATTGTAGTAGATACAGTGAAGAACTATAGCAGTAAGAAAATAATGTTTTTCTACTCAACTGTGAAGTTAATTACATATTTATACAACTGACTGAAAACTAAGGTTGCTAACAAGGGTTCATGGCTGCTGACATAAGTATTTGTGCTGATACAGTAGCAAACACAGTTATGAAAGAGTAAACCTTCACCCTATTTTAACAAAACACATCAAAAACCTGTTGTGAGCTACAGCCCACCATACTCCAAACTGCTCCCTGCATACCTGAAGCCTCTTTCTCTAAGTAAGAGGGGTCTTTCAAGCCTATATATTTACAAACTTAGATAACAACTGGCTATTTCTGAGAGACTTTCTATTACAAACAGCTGTGTCAGAGCCCTGAGGGCACTAATGAGCAATGTTGGCCCTGGTCAGCCTCACCTGGGACCCCTGCCCACACCCCTTCCCATAGGTCCTTGGGCCTCATTTAAACTCAGGCCTGGGCACTGTATGCTGGTTTGAGGTGTGCTGTAGGAGTGCTAGTTTCTAGTTGTGTCTTATGGTTGTCTTTGGTATTTTATATTGTAGCTTTGTTTCCTGTTGTTCTTATCTGAGCTTTTTGGATAGCCTATGGGCCTGGTTTGTCTTTCTACTGTGTATGGGGCTGTTGATGGATTCTGCTATCTATAATGAGTACTGTGTGTCATGTTTGGATCCCTCAGGATGCTGTTCTGGTTAGGTCTGTGTTGAGGTCATGCTTAAGTGCTGGATCAGCTCTACTCAGGGGGTTGCACTGTGTTTGCTGCTACCTGATGTGCAAAGGGGGAATGTGGGTAGGCTAGGGTTAGAATGAAACCACAGAGAGCAGAAGTTAATGTCATTTCTAAAAGTTACAGTTTTCTGAGACTTTAGTAATGCTATGAAGCATCTAATCTTGCTTTGAAATAGGCAAGACACTGTTTCTGTCACTAAATTTTTTCAGACTTTAGTTGGCCTAAAAAGCAGGGGAAGAAAGTAGTATTTCTCAAATGGCAAAAGCTGTATGGTATTTTGTTACAATAGGATGTATACTTGTCACAGACTCCTGTCAATGAAGCCAACAGGATTACAGAGAATAGGATTTGTTTCCATAATTCAGAATAGGCTGTTTAGAGAAATGGATTATGGGATGCTAAACTAATCTTCTGAAAGGACCTACTTTTAACCTGGAGAGGAATGGAGATTACTGACAGTTCCTCAAGAAAAGAGAGCTGAGAAGTGAGATGTTTAAAGGTGTTTATAGCCAGAGCTTTTTGTGTATCTTGTGTGCTTGACCAGAAAGTATGAATGCAAGTGTTATAATCTGATCAAACACCCATTTGTGGAGTATCTGTTTTCCATGAATAGCCAGAAGCTGCTTCCTAGAGAAATCAGATAAGAAGTGTGTGCATACTGCTATACTTAGGCCACATGCAGTTAAAGCTTTTGAAAGTATGGCAGTGTTAATACTCATTGAATTGGATTCACCCAGCTACTTATGGTTGGATTCTAATTAGCATCACCCTGTATTTTTCTGCAGGATAGCATAGCAAACCTGGAATGCTTAATAAGATTGCCATGCTGCTTTCACAGCTTTAGCTGTCAACTTACTTTTGTTCTGAAGAAATGGAAAGGCTGTTTGCTAAAATAGAAGCTGTAAAGAAGAAGAAAGTGGGGATGTTTGGACTTCTGAGTTTTCCTGAGTCATTGGAAAGCAATAAGAGTATATACGTCTCATCTACTTTCTAAAGACTACTGCACAGTAGAAATGTCTCTTCAGACCAAAATTTCCTTCCTTTCTGCCTTGAAACAAATATCTTTCCTTCTTCCAGCACACTTTACAGTATATCTTGCTGTTTTGTAGCGGTTTGCAGTATGTCTTGCTATCTTTGAGCTGCTCTGCAGTCTGTTCAGTTGTCTCTTTCTCAAGGCATCCAGGTGAAAGTAGCAATGTGAGGGGTTTAATGTCAATGAAGATAAAGGGGCAAATCAGTCTCCTTTGTAGCTTCTGGTTTTAATAAGCTTGAAAAGGTCTGTGTGAGCCCTCTTTTGCATAATATTGTGTGCACACCCTAGATATATTTTCATCCTGAATACCTTAGTAAGGTTAGTGAAGCTGATATAGATACAGAATGACTGATGGATGTAGCCCAAGGTCACCAAGCTCATCTGAGTATAACAGAGATAAATCTGCTTCCTTCATTGTATTGTTCTAATAACTCAGTTGTGTTTTCTGCATGTCTTCTCAGTACTTTATTTGGACAAAACAAATACTTACTGCTCTTCAATTTCCAAGTAGCCATTCTTCATATAAGGACAAATGTTATATTGTTGGGTTTTCTAATAGGATTTTTGCAGCCTATTTTTTATTTTGTTCTCAGGAAAGCTTTTTCTGACAGATGTAGGAGTTTTATTTGGAACACACTGGGTTTTTTTGGGGGGAGGTGTTCCACCTCTGCCTTAAGATGTACTTAACAAGCTCTATGATAATAAAAGTGAGCTAAGGGGTTTTTCCAGTACCTTCTCATCATTCCTACTGGTCACTAATACTTTGTACAGGTGAGTGCCTTTTAGAAACACTTGTGTATCAGAATACCTTAGTGAGGGATGTTAATAGTATTGCTCTACTTGCTTACAAATTGGAAATTATAGCCAATACTGTGTGACAACTCATCCTGAATCTGTGGAGTTGAAAGAAAAAAAGTGCAGTTTTGGAATTTGTAAGTTACCTGTTTATGGAGTCTGAGATGAGGCTGCTCTTCCTCCTTTGACTAAACCTAAATATAAGAATTGCAAGGCTGGATCAGACAACTTTCTGTCAAACCAAGGGTCCTGTAGCAACAAATACCTAGGGAAAGAGTACAAGCTCAGGCTATGCATGCCATCTTTTCTATCTCAGAAACACCTGTCACTAATAAGGGTTTCTGGAGCATTTAATTATCTTTAATTGTCAGCAATGGACTTCTGTGAATTTGTTTATCCCTTCTTTGAACTTGTTCATAGTTCTTGGATCCTTTAGCAGTAGGTTCCACAGTTTAATTACGCTTTGTACTGCAAAAACAGTAGTTCCTGTATTTGCCTAAGATCTGTGGCCTTGTAACCAGTGGGTTGTACTGTAAGAAATAGATAACAAATTTTAATTTCCTCTCCTTTTAGGATTCTGTAGACCAAGTACTGCTCTACTGGCTGTGGTGGAATCTGGGCTGCTGATTTATGAAGTGAAAGCAAATGCCTGCTCTAGATGCAAATACAACTTGTGTTTTCTACCTCTCTCCCAGTTACTTGGCATTGTAGTATATTAATGACAGCTTGGAGCAGGTGTGATTTCCATTTCTGTGTGATGAGACAGTTGTGTACTTGTCTTTTGAAAATGTGGTGACAGATTGGGAATGCATCCAGTTGGACAACTTATGTTCTCCTTAATGCTTGCTTGTGTTGGTGGATGCTGTGCTCAGTCAATTAACAGTTTGTCAATGGCTGATTATAGGATAGGAAAATTAAGATAGCACCTCCTGCCAAGTAGACTTTGCTTCTCTTAGGATATCAACACCTTGGCATTGATGTTCTGTTTCTGAGCTGAGCTTGGTTTCCTTGCTGGTACTGCTAGCTTCTCTTGCTGTGCAGAGCCTCATTCTGAACAGCAGTTTTGTTGTGGTTTCTGAGACCCTGAAGGTTTTCTCAATTTTCCTTCACAATGACAAGGAATTAACACTTGCCCTGAAATGTCTTGGTGACAAATCATGCTTTTAATCACTAAGACTGGGAAAAAATACTCTGCTTCACAGAAGGTGAAGGTGCTATTTTAATAATGAAATAATAGAACAGCCCGGGTTGGGAATTACCTCAGAAGATCATCTGGTCTAGCCTTTCATGGAAAAAGGAGCATAGATGAGATTATCTAGCACCCTGTCCAGTTGCATCTTGAAAACCTCCAGTGATGGTGACTCCATTACATTTCTGGGGAGGTTTGAGCTTGACTGAGATTTCTTGTGTGGTCTAAGCTTATATGTGAATGGCATATGTGCTTTTTCTTTAGCAGAACTGTAGCTTTTTGAGAGTTGTTACTCCCAAGTGTTCAGCTGTCTCTTTAAGATGTACCTGAAGCATGTCTGGAACAGCAAGTAGAATGACTAGCTATTTCTCCCTCCATTGTGGATCCTTGCTTCCAAATCTGTTAAGAAATATCAACATTTCTAGAGATTTTCTACATTTTCCTTAGCTTTTTCTGATGTTAAGCTGATGCTTTTTATTTCCAGTCCATGCTCCAATGTGGCCAAACTGTATTCTAGCATCTTCTATTTGTAGTATTTTAGAGTGCATCCTTACAGATTCGATTCTCTGCAAGGTACGGGTGCCAGACGATTGATTATGCATTTCCTTAGCTTGTAATAAGAGACAAATAGAAGCTTAGAGTGCTTTAAGAATAAATAGTAATAAACTCTGTTGAAATTTCTTTCTGCACTTAGTGCAAGGCAATGAGAGCTGTAAGGGCTAATGCTATGGGTGAGTCCACTGCCTTTCTGCTCTCTCCTCCGTCTTGCCAGGGGAGAGGTGGGAAGGGGGAAACTTTCTGAAGCCTGGAACTGGGATGGCAGCTGGAAGGCTGCCTATGGAGACTCTTATGCTGCACTGTAAAAAGAAGCATCATAGGTTGGAGGGAGAATGTGGAACTTGCATCACTGCAACCCATATTCTGGTTTGGAGATGCTGCTGGAGTTCAAGCAGGTTCTCAAGGCCAAGTTCCCTATAGAGCATTTTCACATCTATCCTTCCATCTCTGCATATGCACACAACTCTGCATGGCTGAGAGCAGAAGCAGGAGTTATAATCTGATTTTTTTTTCCCTATTCATGCTGCTTATTTCTTTTACCTGACCTGGTATGTGCAGTTTGCATTCTGCTGTTGTTAGGGAATAGTATAGGGAAGAGAGGTTGGAAGAAATGTTGAAGGGAAATATACTAAGGGTTCATTTATAATAGTTCATATGATCTGACTCAAAATGTTTTAAAAAATATTGAGAAAGTTTAGCATGAAGCAATTAAAGTGTAAAATTAGTATGTCCACATGAAAGTATGTTGAACAGATGTTAGCATATTCTCTTTCAGGGATAAAATAACCCCTAATACAGCCCTAAACTTCATGCAAGGTCAATTGATTCCAGAAAATACAGTGTAATTCTAAGCATTCAGAGATCTGACTTGAGCTTTTTAACATTTTGAAATTTTCCATCTTTACTTTGCTTTTGTGAAAGAAATGTGGTAGTGAACCTCATTTCAAGCTTAGAAGTGTGCAACACAATGAATGCTTTACTGATGTCTTTTTGCTTCCTCTCCCTCTCTTCCACAGTTCTTTATGGCAGAAATGACTTCTTCTGCAATTTACTTTAATGGGACTTCTCCAGTCCAGGGAGAATTGCTATAGGACAGATATAAACTGAATGATCTTTGTATTATGCTGAGTGCTTGATGAACTCCATGATCAGAGACCCTGTACCTTGATAAGGCTCCCCTGATAGCAGTGGACTGGTTTCTAGCATTCTCATTTTTAATGGCAACAAAGCAATGGGGTCAGTGTCATTAGATATATTAGACCTGAATTTTCATATAGACTAGAATTTTTTTCTTGCCTTTTTCTGGTTGTTTACCTGTTTTGGTTTCTGGAGAGCAGAAACTGTTGGGTACAGTTCCATGTAGGTCTTACATTTTATTGACTTCAATCATAAAAATGGATGTAAGAAAATCTTATTAAAACTGAATAGTGTGTTAATAACCTGCTGTTTTCTTCCTGAACATATGTGAGCTCATTACTGTACTCTTGGTGGCTGTTAGTCCAATGTATATTTAGAAAATTCTTTTGCTGCCTCTACAGAAGTAATGAATTTGTTTTACTTTGTGTCCTTGTACACATTGTAAATGACAATCCCAGTTAAAGATAATTGTAAAAATAACACAAACCAAATTATCTGCTTGCACCTTTAGCAATGTTTTCCCTTATTTTAAAAACAAAGGGGTTAAATTGAATATGGTAAAATATCCTGTGTCTGGATTTTGCAGCTCCTAGCTTTTGACAGTCAGTCTACATTCTCTGCCATGGAGAAAATTCAACTGCACGTAAGATAGGGAGTAAAATTAATTCTTGGAGACCTTGGTGTTAAACAGTTAACGTTGACTGAAACCTAGCAGAATGCTCACCAGCCTTATCAACTTTTTTATGGAAAACAACATCTGTCATTATACTAATGGGAAATGAGTCCTTTTTCTGGGAACATCTCTAATTAGCAGGTTGAAACTCAGATTTCCTTGAGAAGATGAATTTGGACTTTGATGATTACTTTAAAAGGTACAGTTCCATAATCTTGTCTTGATTTTCTTGTCAAAACGTTGCTTCTTAATGCATTACTTCCATTACAGTAAATTGAAAGAAAAGAAAAAAATGCTAAAGAGGGAACATTAACACTGTGCAAGGCATGGTGACAGATTGAGACTTGAATTATAGTACATTCCTGGAAGGAGTGAAAATGCTCCCTTCACTCCCTGCCATCAGCTTCTTCCACTGTGTGCCTGGGAGCATGGTAGGAAGCAGTTGCCTAGTTCTTTTCCTTTGAGGTGACTAGCCAAGTGCATGGAGATAATAGTAATAGGCAGACCTTCAGATTTCTCTGCCACCCTCTAGCCCAAGAGTGGATGAGCAACCAGGAAGCTCTTATGCATATAATCTGTTTTTTAAAAAGCTCAATGAATATTGAGCACAGAATTGGGCTCTTTGCCAGGTTTAAAAAGGTACTCAGGCTGAGCATTAGAAATGAAGCATTTTCCTGTGTGAATTTGTATTCTTAACTTCAATTTTTTAAAAAAATCAAACACTGTTGATTTGGAATGTTACACAAGGACTTAAACAGTAAGAAGGAGCTAAAAATATTGGACTACAGTAAGGTTTGAGCTGAAAAAGCTTCTGCAGGCTACTTGTGAGGCATGTTTCAGCTGTAAAGTAACTGTTACTAAAAATACCTTAAAAATCACTGTATAGTTTAGTCAACTTTGAATGTCAGATCGTACAATGGGACACATGTACGTATTTTAAAATGAGAGAACTGATAAAATTAGCCCATTTCTGCTAAAATATTACTTGAATAGATGCTTACTTTGAGCTGGCATAATCTCAAGTGTTTAGCAGGGGGAATCAAGCTACCAGCTGGGTGAGAAAAATGGGTTCTGGTCCCTTCCCTGCAACTCTGAACAATTCACCTCACCTCTTGGTGCAGTTGCTCCCTTGTCTGCAAATGGAATTAAGAACACAGATCTCTGTAAAAAATAGAGGAGAACAATTATATAATCCCAAAGGTTTTATTGCTGTTATGCTTGGATCTTGTCTCTTTCATTTAGGAAAGAGTATAGTTAACTAACAATGACACAATCACTTCTCATTTTCAAGGTAAAGAACATACTGTGTATCTAAGTAGTGTGATTGTGGACAGCATCGTAATTAACTTGCATCATTCTTGACATACCTTAGTGAGATATTTTTAACAGCCTCAGTACAGAGTAACTGTATTTAAATCCTAAGAAAACTATGTATTCCTGATTTGTTTCATCGACATAAAATGCTCAAAACATCCTATAGGAATTAATTTCTTGAAAACAGCCTTCTGTGAAAATTGTGAACAACTTTTTGGATAATGTGAAAGTGCATTTACTGGATGAGAATGCACTAGGCATTTTTATCTTCTGGAAACCAGAAACTCTGTAAAAGGTAATAAGTTCCTGCTGCTTCTCTCTGGGAAATGGATGGCACAACTCATCCACCATTGCTCCATGCTATCCAATTTCCATTGTTATTAGGTAAAGACAAATAGTCACTAGTTCCCTTAGCAGTATGTTCCTAAATGAACAATCTGGGACTGATAGTTGTAGCAAAATTCTGTGTTCATGGTAAAAAAAAATAGAGAAATACTCACTCTAGTGAAATGCTGTATGCAGATGTTAAAAGGAGTACTGAAAAATGCTAATATTTTCCTTTTAGTCTACTTTTGCATAGTCACTGCTATCAGTTCTACTTGATTTGCTGATGTACACAAGTTCCTGCATTACAAACTGTTGAGAGGTACTTAAAAATGAATAAGAGATGGAAATAAGAGGGGTGTTGCCTTTGAACATCCAAAGAGAAAAGAGCCAGAAATGAAAATCTGTCCTGTGAAACAATAGTTCTTTTTAGTAGATTACATTATCTTTGGAGAAGAGCAGTGGAACATAGGATGCTATTTTGACTTTGAATGTATTTATGTGCTCAAAGCAATTATTTAGCCCATAAAAGCGGGAATATGAAAGCACTAATCGTTGCCAAACTTAAGTGAATAAATGCTTGTTTTTAATTAAAGGATTTGATCCCAGCCCTACTCTGGCAAGACTGCCCTTTGTTTTAGGAAAAAGAAATGGACTGATTGGGTAGGAAAAATTAAAACTCTGAGCACATGGGTAATACAGGTTTTTTAATTCTTTGGATATTGGATACTTTTGAAGGTTTGGGTGGGATAAATGCATTTGAAGGGAAGAAACAGAATTAATTTAAAATGCATTTTACAAATGTATCCTTGAGAACTAATGCAGTCTACAGTGCACTGGCATGTGCAAGTTTGACTCTCGACTTTAAAGGCTTTACTTTTTAAACTAGATTTATTTTTCCTTTTTGTAGCAGGCATTTTCAATTTCTTGTGTATTGGGTATACATTAGCAGTGTGTAGACACAAATCCTGGCCTAAGATTTCAACAGGAAAAATAAAGGAGTCTAAAAATCACAAATGGCTTATTTTTGTTAGTGTTAAAGTTAAGGCATGTTATAAGCCTCCTATTCCAAGCTGGTGTGAGGGAGCAGCAAGGACTGGCTGCTCTGCAGGGAAAGAGGAGCTAGGAGCAGAGCATGATGATAATGCAGGTGGGAGTGGTGACCAGGAGAGATGAAAGCCAGATGTAGACTAGTGACCACCAGCAATGAAGAGGCAGGTCTGAGGCCAAGCCAAGAAAACCCAAGCAGAGTGGCTGTTGGTCATAGTCATGGAGATCTGAGCCTGGACACTGCACAGCTGGGATCGAGCAGAGGTGGAGGCCAGCAGTAAAGCCACTGCTTAAAATTGCTTCCAAGGAAAAGAGAGGAAGCCCGTAATTTCTAGCTTTTTTCACAAAAGCTCTTATCAGCAAAGGAACTGACTTTGGACTCAGCTAAAGTGCTTAATTCCCCTGTTTTGCCCTCTTGGAGGGGGAATGTGCTCTGTCTGGGCTGACAGTTGGGTCTTTCATTTCCAAATTATGTTAACTGGGAAGCTGTTTCATGTACTTTGCCACAAGCTCAGAACACAGGTGACTACAGTAAAATCAGATTAATACAGCATTTTGCTTACTGCCTTCTGCCTGTATTTTTAATATTCTTTGCTGTTGAGGGTTTTTGGGATCTGGTTCAGAATAAATTTAAACTGGTTGAACCAATTTCATCAACTTTTCTGGACACTGGATTAATACTTGAGGTATAATAATCAGAAAGTTCAGAATTTTATTTAAGAACTAAAATACATTCTGGCTGCTTTTATTCCTGCCTTCTTTGGTTTTGTGTCCACAAACACCAGTTTGAGTTCTTAGCAATTGCTACATTAGGATAAGAAGTTTTCAAATATTTTAATATTTTAGATATCACTGGCAGAAACTGTGGGCAACAGTTGCAGCATAGTTAAACTGGCCATTGCCCTGCCAGTGTTCTAGATTACAGTTCTCCTAAATTTTCACAATCTTGGAAAGGGTTAAGACCTAGCATTTTGGACTGCTGTGCACCAAAACTTTGAACTTATAATCAATCAGACCTAAAAAAAAATCTGGCAATTAATATAAAGTTGGGGGTGTTTGAGGGAGTGAGTTTATTTTTTTTTTCTGGTTCATATAGAGATTATAAACTTCTTAAAGTTTAAAAATGACTTCATGGAAAATATAGAGGTTAAAACTATAATAACTTAAATTAGTGCTTTGAAGGTCAGTAAATTAGGCCTATCTTCACAAGGGAAGTTGAGAATTGGTGAAAACATCTCATCCCTAAATGACGTATTTCAGCTATGAATTGTCATCAAAGTGCCACAAAGTCATGTCTCACTGGTCTTTTATGTAATTGAAGCTGTGTAGTGCAACTTTCTTTTGTATTTCCATTTTGGGCATTCAGTGTTTATTCAGAAACTGGCATTTCTGCCAAAACAGTCTCCATGAAACATTTTATTTAAAGATCTGGCTTTCCCTTGAAAAAATTACCTTCTGAAAAATATTCTGCCAGTTCATGAGTCGTAGCAGATCTATTCCTTCTGAACAGTGAGACTATTCAATATTGTGCATTTTTTGTGATATAGTGTAGATTTTCTTTAACTACCTAAGCCACTGCAATTGTTCTAGTTGAAGGACTGTCTTATCTAGAAATAAGATAAATTTGGTTCCATATGTATGATTAACAATAGTGTTTTTCCAGAGCCTCATACACCTGCTTAAGTTATTTTTTCGCAGCTGCACAAGGAGAAATGCAGCACAGAATTGGATCTAAATGCCTAAAATATCTCAAATTGAGAATACTGGGGGTAAGGCTGTTATGTGTGCATTAAATGTAAAAGAGGGGCCACTAAAGAGTGTCTTTTAATGGGGAATTCTCCAAGAGGAAAACCTGTTGTCATTGGTGTGTATGTAGCAACTTCAAAGGACAATGAGTTGTTCAGACCAAGAAAAAGACAAAGCAAATTAAAACTGGAAGCAGGCTGGCAGAATGATAGATAGCTAGTGGATTAGTCAGTATGTGGAAACTTTATTTGGCATTCATGTAGTCCTCAGTCTCAAAGAACCACAATGTTCCCTTGGGAGATTATTTTAAGATCCCAAAGAATGTATGTGCTGTTCTTCAGTGTCGAGCAATTTCATCACGTGCTCATGCAGCCTTTTTAGTTTTTTCTTAATTCAGAAGTAAAAGTGCAGAGCATCCCCTGGATGCATAGCTACTGCTGTTCTATGGGTGGGGGAAAAAAGGAGAGGAAAAAAGAAAAAAGTATTCTATTTTCTAGCTCCACAGTAAGTTATTAGTTTCCCCCAGGATCCATTTTGCAGCACACTGTACCCTTTGATTCTTTCACTTATTTTATAGTCATGAGTTCTCTGCCACTAGAAAGGCCATAGAGATTACATTTGGCATAATGCCATTTATGATAAATTACTGTAGCTGCTAAATAGAAATCTAATTCAAATTAATTGCAAAACTGTTTTCAAGATTAACTTTGAATCAGAGTTCTTGAGGCTTACTCTCAAAAGGTGGAGATTTTGCTGGTTTTGTTATTTTAGGATTAAACCATTTGGGTAATTGAACCAAAATGGGTTTGAAGTGCAGCTGTGCATAATATTAGCATTTGGACTTGAATATCCAAATAATAATGGTATCTGAAAAGTTACTTTCTTGTGAAATACACTTTGATGAATAATATTACAGCTAAATTAGTTATTCAACAATATCAATTTGCTATTAGAATATCAAAACTATAGGTTATTGTGGAGATGATGCACAAAAATAGGTAAAATGTTCACTAAGGAACATCAAGCCTAGAGAGTCCTGTCCTTGTGTCTGATCAGAGGTTAAAATGAAGCATTACTTACTACCAAATGCTGGGTGACATGTGCTGATTCAAACAGATTAAAAGAGAGGCTTTTTTTTTGAATGCTGGAACAAGGAAGAGACTTAATGATAGCACATATTCATCTGCTTGCACTTGTTAGCTGATCTGTATAATCAGATTACCTATAAAGTCGTGTTCACCAGAGCAAAGTTGAGTGTACTGTCATGTAGTGTTCCTGTCTGTTTCTCCTTATAAACTTTGAGTAAAGCTGAATATATACATGAGTCTGAAAAAGAACTTTCACGAGTATTGATTTGTCAGAATAGGATATTAGCTCTAATTTTTACTGAAATGAACAATTCCAGTTCATTCTTCAGTCAATCTTGACTAGGGATGTGCAACAGAAAGATTCAATATACCTTTCATTATGCCAGAAAAGCTTAATTAGGTTCCAAAATATAATTCCATTAAGTTTGTGTTAAAATTAACTGATTAATATTGGATAGTGGGTGCAGCCTTGAGGTTAGTAGAATCATAGAATCATAGTAATGTTGGAAAAGATCACCCTTTCTTCTTTCCTCTATCCTCATCACATGCATGTGCATCAGAGCCCAGACATGAATGGAACAGAACTGCTTGGAACCCGGGGTCTGGCCCTCTCTTGTCCTGTTCTGGATTAAAGCTGTGCTCAGGGTAAGCTTGAAAAATAAATGTTGTTTTTGCAGTTTTGTCAATGGTGTAGTGTGGAATATGAGAGTATAATCGAGAGCAGCTAAATAAGACTAGAATGTCTGTGGTCTCTTGAAGAAATAAGATGAGGTCCATGCAAGCTTCCTGTAATATCGCAGGATGAGCATGTGCAGGCTAGGAATGGTCAAGGTGCAGCACTTAAAAATACACAGCATCGATTAAACACATGGTTGTACTAGTGCTACTGCTAATGAACAGTGATTGTGAGTAGGCTTACTGTTTGGGTAGAGTAACTGAACTACTAGTAAATATATGACATTAGCTGGTAGAAGAGTATAAGGAGAAAGTGTAAAAAGAAAGTGGTTGACTATGTGCATAAGGGAGATTATTTTTTTTATTTGGCATTCCAACAACAAGACCTTGTTTGTGTCTGCTGTTTGGCCATCGTGCATAGTTATGCTTGGGGTGGATTATGGTCCCTGGAATGTTGACAAGTGCCTTGTGGGACAGAGCAGCCAGTAAGTGTGACAAACCCGGGGCAACAGCCATGAGGGGAGACAGCAGAACTTTCTTAGTCTGCCACAGTCCGGGAAAGGGCTTTTTCCTTCTCTTCTGTCACTGTAGTAATGGACAAAGCCAGAGGAGCTTTCCCGCTGTTGGAAGATGCTAGAAGGGCTCAACATTCCTTTTTCTCATACCTTTAAATTCACATCCCTAACAGATTGCTGGAAAAGCAAGGTATGTGTCAGAAACTTGGCAAGAGTGTGCAGTGTGTTCCTCTGTTGCCTGATGTAAGGGGAGAGTGCTATAACTAGGTGATCCTAATACTAGAGGACATGCTGGGGAGAGCAGTTTAAAGGAATGGAATGGCTTCTTACAGAACTCATGCAACCCCAGTGCAATTGGTTAAAACTGGAGTAAACAAACCCTGCTAGATCCAAGTTGGGGCCATGATTGGCTCTCTGCTTCAAAGGCCATGCCAGCTTTGGAAGCAAAGTACTTGGTTTGCACAGCACTACACCTGTACTAAAGGATCATGCTGAACATGAGCTAGCCCTACCCAGAGACAAATCTCATGTCTGCATCAGAGTGTATGTGCAATAGGTGGCACTGTTAGCTTGTAACTTGGGCAAGCCACACACAGACAAGTGGGAGCTGATGGTAACTGCAGTCCAAAAATAAATATATGTATCCTGGGCTGAACAGCAAGTGAAACCTGTTATTGCAGGTCAGGGGATTGACTGACAAGTGTGTTGAGCTTCTGGCAAAAGTCAAATGATGTGTGTAGAAGCAAGCATCAAATGATCCTCTGAGCCATGGGTGTTAAAACCCAGTTCTACCTTCAAATACACCTGTGTGATTCCCCCAAAAAGATCAGCAAAACTTTCAATGCCTGACATAATGCAGAAGCTCAGGTTTGTGTTTTTGCTCTTAAGTTCAAATCTGGCAAATATTCTAGTTTTGTTCACTCTCCCTCCATTTTCTTCTGCATCTATAATAACTACTTATGCCCCCTGTTCTTCCCTCCAGAAAGGGAGGTTTTTGGAGTGTGCTGTGATTCTCTAAGTGACCGTATTTTAAGTTTTCCACTGCTGTGAATGACGTAAGTGACTTGAGCAGAGGAATTGTGTTGTTCTAGGTAGCCAGCATACTCATCAAATGCCGTATGGGCTTGAGATATGTAGATATTATGATTGCAGGACAGCTGTGCTAAATTCTAGGAGCTGAATAAACTTCACACTCTACATTTCAGTAGATGAAATCTCTCTATACAGGACAGATACCCAGTGGAGACAGACTGTTCTAATTTTTAAAATCATGAAAGGCTTTTGACACTTGCTCTACTAATTTTCCACTAAGGACAGTGAGTCCTTAAAATAATTGTTTAGCTAACCTCTGTATGAGGGGGCTCTGCTTGTTACTACTAAAATTGGAAGTACTCATTGTGCTAATGGATTTGGCTCTTCTCTGCTGCTTTACCTTTATCTTTTAAGCATAGATGTTGTTATTTGAACATTGGTTTTCTGAGTACAAAAATAACGTGCATTTTAAATTAATCCTCCTTATCTTCTTTGCTACCCTCTCCCCTTAGGATTTCCTTTTAGAAGCTCAGAACTGCTGAACAACAGTGCAAATCCTAATGTGCAGTTCTGTCAGCTAAACGAACACCACTGAGATTTTGCCTATCTTTGCTAGCATACTTGTTAGGCATTGGCATTTTTTAGCTTGGCTTCTGTAAGTCTTCACTCAGGACATGATTTTACTAACCCAGTTGTTAAAGCCAGAGACCTCTGTGAATTATGGAGAGGTGTGTTGACTCAAAGTTTTGTGCTGTCAGTGTAGTACCAATTATTTCTATGCATTAAGTATTTCATCCTATTTGGATTCTCCATTCCACAAGTTTAAAAGCTCAGTGTGAAGGCTTACAGCTGCTTTGATGGACAAAGTTAATCACTTCAGTGATTCAAGCCCCCTGCTTGAATACATCTTTGAGGCTTGATATATCACTTGCTAACTTCAAATCCTAAAATCCCAACTGAAGTGTTAGCAACAGGTTTCAGATTAATTTCCTGACTACCTACAAGGCAACAAAAATCAGCTGCAGCTGTATACAAGGGGGCTGGGCTGAATCTTGGAGTTGCATCACACTTGCATGCAATTAATTTTCATATTAAGAGCTTGAATTCTTTGAAAAGAAAGATTGCTCTTCAGAGGCTTTCTCTAAAATTGCTTATTTTCCATATGTCTTTTTGGAAGGGGTAGAAAGCTTGTCCTAGAACAACTTGAAGTATATTCTGTGAGAAACATGTAGCCATCCTAACATAAGATTATTTATTTACTACATCCAAGAAAAGTTAGATAAAAATAGAGTATGAATCTGCATTATTCAAATTAAGTTATGTAAATATTAGTTGGACATGACTTATTTGGAATCAAAATAATTCCCAAGATGTAGCACATTTAGCAACTAATAAAAATTCTGAAATGAAGTTATACCTGTAGCTCCTGGTGCATGCTGCAAGGACTGTCTCAAACATATTTAATGCTTTTTTCCTCAAAGATATCCAGTCTGAAGCGTTCCCAGGTGGTGATTAGATCTGAGAAATATTTTTTAATCCCTTTTTAGTGAGCCTTTAGTGCACATGGTGCTTCGAAAAATATTGCTGTCTTTACTTGTGTGGAAGCCACATTTTTTTCATTTCTCTGTCATGTCACTATTGAATTGCTGTGATGACTTCTATACGCAAAGTCAGAAACTTTTCAATATTTACAGTCAACCCATGATTGCCTGATGTATTTCAAAGTGGTGATATTTATCTCTTGGGATCTTCTTGACCTGTTTCTGGCAGCACTGGTTGGCCCTTAACCAGTGTGTAAGTATTGCATCCAGGACATCCCCAGGCTTGTGTGTGGATAGTGTGGTAAAAGCCCAGTAAATGAGGAATTTACATTCCTCTTCTGAAATCCATGGTGACTTCCACAGTGCAGTTCTCACACCTGTAAGTATTTGTTCAGAGCTATCTCTAACAAATTGAGTGTGGAGGTGACAGTAGATTTAGTACTTGTTAAAACTCATTAAGTTCTTTCCTTGAACTTCAGTTCCATTAGAATCAAACTCTATCATCCTTTCACCGAAATTCAGGCTACCTGTGATTTAGAGAGGATCAGTGCTGTGAAACAGGGCTTGCCAAGCTGAGTTTGACAGGAGTGCCACTGATAAAAATGTCCAATATACCATTCATCAATTGCTTCAGCAACTGGCCCTCATTACCCCTCTAAATGGAGAAACAACTCCCCTCAGTCTAGTAGCCATCACCATTCAGACACTGTTGGGTGGCTGTGGATGGTTCATTTGGATGTGTGTGGGTGCCAGTGATCAGACCCTGCTGCTGGGTAGGTGTTAGCCAGAGCCACGGGGTGAGTGTCTGTAACAGGCAAAGTCTGGTGAATGACAAGTGCCTGTGTGCAAGCACTAATGTCGACACAAGGAATGCTTGCATTGAAGCAGCAGGGAACAGCTTCAGTATAGCTTGTCACTGTCAATGGCATGGGTGCCTCTGTTATCAATTGTGTAGATGTTATTGGGAAACAAAGAATTGAAAAAGCAGGTCTCGGAGCAAACCACTACACTGAATGTTGGAAGGTAGTTGTCGTCTAGCCCTGCACTGAGTGTGAACAGAGCAAATGCATGAATAGGAATTTAGCCAGTGTTCTCTGTAGGACTATGAGGATATTGACTATTTTAGAGGTGAAAGAAGCACTTCAGTTTCCAAAGTGATTAAAGTGTGTTCCAGCAGTGGTAGCCAGTCCCTTAGACACTATTTATAAACCCTGTAGCTTCTGTGATACTCTTCACTGTTGACTCTTCCTTTTTATTGTGCTTTCCCAGCTAGCCTGTGATAGAAGAAATCTGAATGTCTGCTATTCTTTCTAGGTATAGAAATGGTTTGAGAAGGTCACAAGCTAACTGCCCAAATCTGTGAGCAGGAGAAAAAGTACTGTTGGCATTAGGTAAAGAACTGCTTGATTTTTTTTTTTCCTCATGCAGAACATGCTTTGAGTAACTTTTTCTGTTAGACTAGTAAGAAGAAATGGCCCCATTAGTGTCTTGTCCATTTCGAAACCTCTGCTGTGACCTTGTCGCATCAGAAAGAGCATGCTATTTTAGAGTGTCTTGGCCACTCACAACTAAACCTGGTGTAAACATTATTTCCTCCAGAGTAGAACTACTTTTGCCTGTAGTTAGGATGGTTGATGGAGTGATGTTACATTTTCACTGCAAATCAAAATAGGTTTCACCTGGAAACAATAAATCTCAGCCTCCATACTTTTGTTCATTATAAGAAATAATTTTGAATTCTCTGCATGAAACTATTAAGATGCTAAGAGTTGTAACTGGGTTACTAATTCAGTCTTGAAGTTTAAAATATAAATTAAAAAAAACATGCCTCTGCCCCTTAGGAAACCATGCATGTCTGTATTGGGTGCTTTTCAGGTTTGTTGCTTTCAGCTTATTTTTTAAGAGATTTAAGAAATGTGTATTTCTTAGTACTGAAAATAAGTTGATATACATGTGTTAAATACTAAATATCAGGCTGCAGTGTGGGCTTACAGCTGTCTGGGGAACCAGGAGCTGCAAGGGATTCCTGAGTACTCCTTGCCAGCCAGGGCCTGTCCCATTGCCCCCAATGAGGGAGCAGGGCAGGCTGGGGGACAGTTCCTGGCCCGGGACATCGGGTACCTCTGTAGGGATGGGCCAAGGTCAGCTGGGAACTCAGTCCATGGATCAGTGTCAAGGGGATCTATGGCCAGGCATGGGTGTGGCTGTGTGGCACAGCTGAGATGTAGTTCAGGGAAGGAACAAGGCCGAAAGCTTCAGTTTACAAGGGAGGAAGGGGAACACCCCTGAGCTATCTTGGCAGAACTAGTATCTATGCTGCTCCTAGCTTTCTTCACAGAGCTTACCGGCTCACGGGCCTTGAGAAATTTAGTGGGGTGAGATATGCTCTAGGTCTTGACATCAAGAGCATCTCTAAATAGGCAGAAAAGAAAAAGTAAGAAAATCCCTGGGATTCTACTGTGTTTCTAACTTGCTGCATGCTTGCTCCTTGCACATCATGCAGAGCAGTCATCAACCCAGTAGTATATACACTAGGTCTGCAGAATTTTTCTTTGCTAGTATTTAATGTATGCAAATAATTGTTTTAGTTGCGCTAAACCATTAGCATGGCTGAATAAAGCTTTTAAACTGAATTTTCTATGTCTTACAGTACTAAAACCATTTATTAGAATGAGAAACGGGGGGGGGAAGGAAATTCTACACTGCTACTGTGGTATGAATAGAATTCTCTCTTGCTAATTTCTTTGGGTGGTTGTTAGGACACCTTTAAGACCATGTGCATGACATTTTTAAAAAGACGTGTCTTAGCTGACAAATTTTAACTGAAATATTGTCTCTAGGACATTCATCACTGCTGATGAGCAGGTCCCAGTTAATGGCAGCAGCTCACATGGCCTGGGCGGTGCGTTGGGGTTGTCATAATCAGGGAAGTTGGAGTGGAGCTAAGAATGGCAGTGTCTCATAACTGATACCGGTAGGTATGGCCAGGGCAAGTGGAATAAAATGACTTACACTGTGATGTCAGAATTTAACACACATTTAATGACCAGCTGGTGATACAATTATTGGGTATGCTGAATTGCTAATTTCAGTGGGACTGGTAGAGTTAGTAGGTACTTGGAGCCAGCAAGGGTACTGGAGTCTGGATGCATTTTATCTACACTTCCCACCATATTAGGACTATTTTATATTTGTAGGCCACACAATTGTTTGACAAGCGTGTTCTCAGGCAGTACCTCTGAAAGTACACTACTTTATAAGTAAATCTGCCATACAGTTTGTCAGGTAGGTCTCTGATGCCTTTCACGCTTGCTTAGTCAGAAGTGTATTACGTATAACCCTTTGCACGTGACAGAAGCAGCATCTGTTTTATGACATGGAGACATGTGAAATGTAAGTAAATCACTTATAGTTTGTATTACTGGAATACCCATCAGCCCTATTTGTGTATTAGAACTGTACTCTGCTAGGCACTGCACAAACATAGAGCAAAGACAGTCCCAGCTCCAAGAGCTTGAATGTCTCAACATGCTGGAAATACATTTGAAAATGTATTAATATAAGTCTGTATGTAAGGAATAGCCTGTCACAATATTGCAATGAGATTAGCTCAGAGTACTGTGAAATATTCAATTATTCTGATCTGCTGCAAACCCGGCATAACTCAATTGAACTCAAACTTATCATAGGAAGGTTAATTTCCACAAGATAAATGTTTTATTCTACTATAAAACCAACCTCCTCTATGTTGCAGCCAGAGAGTCTGCAAAAAAAAAAAAAAATAAGAATCAGCCTTTCCTTTGTAAGTCTTAAGATAGCAGCTCAGTTGTTTTAGATGTTATTTATTAAATATAGCTTACTTTAAAAAGTGGTTTAACTGATTTGGAGCCTGAAACAATTCCTATTAATGCCACTGAGAATATTTTATTCAGCTTTATTTGCAATTAGGTCTAGCCCTTAACCCTTTGGAAACTGCCAACAAATGCATATTTAGGAAAAGCAGCTAAGTATTCATTTGGTTGGCTGTCTGGAGACTGCAAATGTTCCAAGGATTAAACAGATATTTTTTGCCACTGGGCGAGGTTGTCTGCCAAGTTCTCACCAGATGTATGTTAATAAACCTGGGTTTTATAAACAGTTCTAATGCAAGGTTCTGAGCAATCTGAGTGACTTAGAGCTGCTAACAGGGTAAGCAGAGTTCTCCAATGCCTTCGCTTAGCTCTGGTTTGAGCCGAGATACAAGCTGTAAGCAAATTAAAGTATTTTATAGTCTTTCCTGAAAATAGTGTGAATCCAGTCCATTCCCTTAGCTGGCAAGTGACATGTGTCAGAACAGGTGTGCAGTTGGCATTACTTGACATTTTGGGGAATCCTCAGAGAGGCCAAGGACCTTAATGGCAAACAGCAATGTTCAGGTCAGGGTGCAATGCACTGCCAGAAGAATGTGGGAAAGGTGGTGTTCCTGTGTACAGAAGGTGTTCTGGGCAGTTGGCATGACACTTAGCAGGATGAATGTGTTTTCCTGAGCGTAAGAGTCAGGTGGGTGTGATGCTTACTTTACCAAATGCATTGACAGCTCAGGCAGTGGTTTGAGAGCTGCAGGCAGAGGACAGCTTGCAAGTTGCATCAGTTCAGCTGTAATTTATAAAGGGACTGAGACAGATATGCCTAAATCAATTAAGTCTTGCTCTTATGGTTTAATACTAAGCATGTAGCAGCTGTTAATTACAATAACAAACTCAGAGGTGGGGACTAATGAGCAGAGGAATGTAGGAGGCATGCAGTTTCATTTCCAACCCATTTCTGCTAACAGGACAGCAAATGGGCAAGCAAGCAGCTTTTTGCTGTTCTCTTATGTTTACAAGCTCAGCTAGTGTGGATGGGGGTATGGGAGAGTAAGGTTGGGAGGAGAGTTCCTATGTCCTGTTCTTCCTTTTCAGGGACTCAGGATTACTTGCTCCCTGAAATTCATGTGATGTTGAGTTGCAGTGGCAAAGATGACAAGAGCCTTCTGTCACCTTGTGCTCTTTGTTACAACTAGTCTGGATGAGAGTCCTAAAGAATTATCACTTATTGAAGCAAGCCCAGAGCTGATCCTGAGCCAGAAAATCTCCCACAAAATTTACTAGCAGCTCTAGCCACCATAGGATCATAGGATTGTTTGGGTTGGAAAGGACCTTAAAGACCATCAAGTTCCAACCCCCTGCCAGGGGCAGGGACACCCTCCACTAACCCAGGATGCTCAAAGCTTCATCCAGCCTGGCCTTGAACACCTCCAGGGATGGGGCATCTACAGCTTCCCTGGGCAACCTGTTCCAGTGTCTCACCACTCTCACAGTGAAAAATTTCTTTCTAATGTCTAGTCTAAATTTACCCTCTTTTAGCTTATACCTGTTACCTCTTGTCCTATCACTAACCCCCCCCCCCAATAAATAGTGCCTCCCCATCTCTCCTGTAGGCCCCCTTCAGGTACTGGAAGGCTGAAGATAAATTTAAGTTGGCTGAGGAAATATATCTGCTGTGTGGCTCCACAAATGTCTAGGGTCTTATTTTAGAAACTAAGAGTCCCTCCCAGAAGCCAGAGTCTTTCATGTCTGCAATTAGAAACACAAGTTACTGTGCAAGACCGGGGTACTAGATTTTCTTGTTATTATGCAAGTGAAACAAAATCAGGACTTCCAGGACTATGCTTCCTCTCTTCCAGCACTGCTTTTTTTGATTGGTCTTGACAGTCCAGGGAGCTTACTGTTAGGGACTTCTTCCCACAAACATTTATGTTTCTGTTGCAAATTCAGTTTGGTGTGTTTTGTCTCCTTTACTTTTCTTCCACTACATTGTCTGCTTTTAAAAATAGCTACTTCTTTCAGAGTTGTGTATCTCCATGTGACCACTCTGGAGACTGTAATTCTTGACAAGTAAGATAAAACAATAGCTATATCAGAAAGAAAATCCTTTGATAAGATGGAGCTAGAAGAGTGACTGCTAACCAACAAATTAGTTTTTTAGCTCAGTCTAACCCTCATTTCATCTTGGGCAATTAGTTTAACACACTTCATCATCTTCTTTTGCTCTTTGTAAACATGGGGATGATACTCTTTTCTAAGTATGTTGTAATTTGTAATTTAAGTCCTATAAGGTTCTCAAGCTGCATTGTTATATAGTGTCTAAGTACAACTTATATAATCAGAACAACATTTTACTTAACTATTTCTGCATTTTGTCCAACCTGAATGAATGCCAATTTAAGTGTGTTGCATGTGAACCTATTAAAGAAATGACTTTTATTACCATACTAACTGCAAGCAAAGATAGGAGAGAATAAAGATATGTATTTTACAATCGATTAATTCTAGATCATTTTAGAGAGAGCAAAATACTCAGTAGATTACTTAGGCTAATATCCTTTCTCTAGGCTGCTCAAGGTTATATATAATGGATGATGTACCTTTTTGTGTGTATATGCGTTATCCATGGTTTTTGGACAAGCTGTAATCAGGTCTAGGAATTATGCCAATTTATTACTGAAAAAAATATGGTATTTAGCACTGATGTAGCATTTTGTTTTTCAAGGGGAATTGTAACTAATTAACCCTTGCACATGTACAGAGCACAATTGTTATCACAGATGTGAAATACAATTACAAGAAGTGATTTTTCAAAGGTAATACTATAGTCAGAATTAAACCTCAAATTGCTTACTGTTTATCTTATGAACAATTTAATAGGCCACATCGCTTCCTTTATCTCCACAAAAGCGTTGCTAAAACAAGGACTTAGTTAGTAGACTCCAAGAGTGTTCTGGCATATTTGAGGGCTTGACTCCTTGGACATTAGTTTGATGACAGAGGTGAGCAAGTAAATATCAAACAGAAGAATCCTGTCATCAGGTCTTACACTGAGAAGATCCTGCTGTTGCTTAGCAAGGACCCACAGCTGCCAGGGGAGTGTACTTTTTTTGTTTATAAATTTACCCCACTTGGTTGACTTTTGTACTCATATGAGACAAGCGATGGTAGGTGACCAAGTGAAAAGTTGAGAGCTACACTGAATGTGACAGAAAGGAGGGACTGAAGAGGTACAGAAAAATTTTCTTGGCTTAAAAAAAATGTTGTTGTGAGTCATCATTGCCTGGGCTTGCCAAAATCTTCTGAGGGTTTTGTTTGCTAATTACCTATGACTGTAGGAATGCACTTCTTACAAGCCAGTTTCTCTTCTCTGTTTTTGGGAAAAAAAAAAAGAAAACCTTTTATGGTTTTGATGAAGAACTTGTAGCCCTATACTACGGAAGTGAGAAACAACAGCATTAGGCAAAGATCCTAGATGGCTCTGTTCTTTGTGCTTGCCACCAGCAGTCCTGCCTTTTTCAGGAAGCAGGTAGAGTGTCCCTTTTGCTAACCCTGTGAAGCTTTTCACTTGAAAACAACACACATCTCAAAATTGCCTGAACTGGCATCAGTATAAAGGTCTGACTTTTTCTTCTGTGTAATTCTGCTGGTGGATTGTACTTGCAATTTGTACTCTCATTTGATATTTCAGTCTTGCAGGTTGTATTTTCAGTGCAAGGTGGAATTGAATCAATGCAATAAGACCTGAGGCACAGATTTGTCTGATCTAACCCATATCTAAATTCCTGTGTCTCCCAAGCTGCTGTGAAGCACTGGAGGCAACCAGGAAGAAACACTGGACACAATGCACTAAGTGGTATCTAACCCTTAATTATGTTACACATACAACCTGAGTTACTTTGTGGCTTCTGTTAATCAGGCTGGAACACTATTTAATGCTAGGTTTTTCATCCTTCTTATGAAGGATTTCAGCATGCCAGCATCTATATGATAGATAAGTATACTGTTTTGTTGCTATTTTTTCATGGCTTGCAACCCTGGGTATTAAAAGGGGCTCTTTCCTGAATGTTCTTAATTCAAACCTTTTCCCCATTGGCATGTATTGATCCACAACATTCATGTATCAGCATGTAGTGATTCTCTTTAGGTTTAAATGAATTAGATGCCAAATGCCAGCCTGATAAGTTTTTGCTGCTGTGTGCCACAAACTATCATGGTATTCTTTCTTAGCTTTTAAAATTTGCACCTATCTCTGATCCATCTATTCTTTGCATGTCCAAGCTTGCAAGAATAATCACTTGCCTGTCCTGTGTTATAGCTGCTTCTTTTGCTGAGTTTTCCATAATGGTCTGAATTGTTTTTTACATCAGTATCTTTCTGCCTTGAGGAAGCAGAAGTTTCTTTCTGCTTTGAAGAAGTTTGTTTTCCCTCAGGGGTTTAGTTTGGTTTGATTTTTAATTTTTAAAAAAATCTCTGGCTAGAAGATACTGATTTGCATGGATTCTTCTAACTTTTTATTGCTTTTTAAGAGATTATACACATTGTCATTATCTGTTTCTCTTATGGTTTCTACTTATTCGTAAATATTGGTAAGTGTTATGACATAATTTGTCTGCTCCTCTGAACTTTACCCCTCTTTTTTTTTCATCTGTGAAATTGTGTGAGAAAGGAGCTTTTTGGGGAGTCTGTCTTAGAGTCTGTATTTCAGTTTTAAGTGGATGTATCTTTGGAAAATTGGGATATTCTTTATCTTATCCCCCACACCAAGCAACAGGCAGATACTCCAGAGTAAGATGCAGAAAAAAACCCCCAAAAAACCCTGCAAAAAATCCAAACCAGAGCAAAGCTCATCCCTCATTTCTGCAATTAAAAGGAAAAAAAATAAAGACAGGCAGAAATACCAGCCCAAGTGGATAAATTTTTTTAGTGCTTCATTTATCTTGTCAATTTATTTGCTGTGGCCTAGTATGGTCCTAGGTAAATTGACGTAGTCATCCCTACATCACTGTTGCTTGGCCCTTGCTCAGAGACACAGAGTAAGTTGCAAGTCCTGGCCAGACTCCAGCATGGCCTTGCCAGGAGTGCAGTTTAGATCTGCTTCTTTGTGCCTATGAAGGGGTAGTTTTTTTCCTCTTGAAGCATGGAACAGCATAAGCTGACTATGTCGGGGATCTATCTTAACATTTTATTGAAGCAGTCTCTTCTTTACCCTGGGAAGACATTGGCTGTTTTAAAGGATGAATGTCTTTTCATAAATGCTTTTTATTCTAGTCAACATTGCTGTGGCTGTTCATATTCACACTAAAGTCCAATTCCTGTTTTCTTACAGATTATATTTTAAAATAAGTTGTGCCCGCAGAGTAAAATAAGTTATAATGAAAGCTAAAAGGATCACAAAATGGCTTAGGATCTGCTGTGCATTTGAGGTCACTCTAACCCTAAGTACTGTTTTAAAGTTATAACAATGAGAGAATGACAGTATAATGTTACTGTGAAAGCATAATTCATCTGGATGTCTTTTGGTTCCCCACACTATTAGGCCTATTAAGAATCTGAAACACTCTGAAGAAGCATTAAAAATTGTTGATGAGAGAAGTTCCTTTCAAAGGCCATTAGCATAAATGAGTGGTCACAGTAGCTGGGGTTGACATATTTAATATTCTTTTCCCATAAGACTAGGTCTGAACTTCTGAACAGCTTTCAGGCTCAATCTTATTCAAAGATGATCTCAGATGGCACTTAGCATTCCCATCACTTTTCATGCACTTGTGTGAGGTGCAAGCATCCTGAGAACAAGGCGTACATTCAAGTATAAAGACAAAATAAAGGTGGGAGGAAAGGAAAGAACTGAAGCATGGCTGCAAGGGAAGACAGTTTCCTGGATTCTCAGCTTTGCATACCTGTAGTACAAAAGGATTCTTGAACCTCAAAATGGTCACTAGAAATGCTGTAGAAAAGAAAGAAAAGCTCCAATTCTGCTGTCAAAACTAATAGTAGATCCTTGGATATTGAAACACCACCCTAACTTTGTGGTGTAATAAACCTGATATTAAGTATGGTGATACTTAGCAGTACAAAACAGACAGCCACACAGAAAGGTCACTGAGCAAAATCTGTATCTTTTTATTAAAACAAACTAATCAATCATGTTTTTCCCCATTCTTGCCTATAGTATAAGTCAACCCAGCTAATTCAGGTTTGTGAATGTCTGTATCCAGAAAAATTAAAAGAATGCAGTGTGCTGGCTCAGCCTACCCATGGCGAATGGCCTGAATTATGCCACCTGCCAAGGTAAGAACAACAGCGTAAGTGCAGTGTGTGGCTGGGCTTTTGGGCTGTGAGCACATTTGTCCAAAATCACTCATAGGAAAGTAGAAGACAACCATCAGTCAGAACTACAGAGAGAATTTTGAAATGAAAGCTTCAGCTTGAAAAGTAGTGTTTAAAAAAGCATAAAAACTTGCAACAATGGGGAAGAGACCTTGAAGCAAAACCAGCAGCTGCCAAAACTGGATTTGGCACTTCCAGAAATTTTCCTGTCATCAAGACCTCCCCACCTGGGCCTGGCTGAGCATCCTCTATGGTGGATGCCAGGAGTAGCCTGCATCAAGGTATGGCACTGTCAGTACAGAGTGCAGCAAGTGGGAGAGTACCCCTCAGAGGGGCATGTGTGTGAGTACTGTATTATGGTTTTCTGTTGTATTCCTTATGAAAACACAGCTACCAGAATGTGGAAGTCAAGATAAGTATTCTAGAAGCCAGAGAGCTTTAAAGCACATTTCAGTTGAATTATAGCTACTTGCTTCTATCCTTGAGGCAGGATGTTAAATCAGATGTTGATCTTTTGAGGTCCCTTCCAATCCCTAACATTCTGTGATTCTGTGATCTCCATTTTCAAAGATTAGCTCAGCGTCAAAATTGAAGAGAGGTTTCTCCATACAGTCTATGTAGTTAAATAGTTGGTCATGTTTTCAGATGGACATTTTTGGCATTGAGTGTTCATGAAGATGTCATTCTCTCAGGGAATCCCTAACTGGGTATTGGGTCTTGTGAAAGTCTTGATCCAATTACTGTTGGATGTGGTTCTGTCTGGTGCTTTTCTAGTCTGGTGCTTACTTAATCCCACTTAGCTACACACAGGCAGATCATTGTTTTTAGAGCAATTACAGCAGGTTTTGTGCTTATTCAAACCACAAATTTTAGAGGAAAATTTTCTGTTATCATCTTAAATTATTTTGAAATAGATTAGGAAATTAAATTTTAAGTTTTGTGGTATAAATTCAGAAGCATCTAATGTGAAGAAACATCAAACAGTTTATTTGTGTATTTTTACATTTAAGCTGTTTATCCTCTAAGCAAACTTTAAATGTTTATTTGTAATTATGTCTTTAAATTATTTGCTTAAGAAGGAGAAAGATTAAATCAGTGGTATGTTAGAATGCATTGCTGATTCACGTCAGCACAGAAATATAAAGTAGGGAATAAAGTTAGCATGCTTAACAGCTGACAGTAGAAGAATATCTGTAATCATGCTAATTTTTCTTTGCCAGTTGGTTGTATTGTTCTGATGAAGAGCATTTCGCTATTTTATAGGTTTAGCCAGTGACTAGTATCTTGATATTCCATGCAAGCATGGATCCTTGAGAAGGCATATCCTGCTTTTTTCATTTGTCATCTTTGACACTCTTTGAAAAAGAAGTATCTGCTGCCAAATATTGTTCCAAATAAGATTGCTTATCAATATAGATATCTTCCTTTCTCTTCACATATTAATGAGTTTTTAGCTTTAGGACATGGTACAAATTATCCCTTAAATCATTATATACCCTTCAGCGTGTGTTGTTCTTCCAAATATAATAAATGAATAAAGAATGGACTAGAGCTTGACATAATAGGGGTCCTTCTGCTGTCCTTGTCCCAATGACAGATGGTGTTTCTATTTATGATTTGTCTGTTACTCATAATTGTTTAATGATTTTTTGAAATTGTTGCCATAAACATTAAGTTTCAGATTCTGCCTTTTCTTTAGGTATCATGTTTTCTCTCAGAAGTTGTTTTTGTGCAATCATTGGGACTAGTCTAACTCTATGAATATTAGCTTTTATTCATTAAAATGAGCTAGATTTTTTCTGAATCTCTGTGGGTTATGAATTAATGTTGCTCTGTTGCTTTGTACCAGTTCATATCACTTGAGGGTGTTGGTTTACTTCTAAGTGGAAAGTTAATTTTAATGAAAAAACTAAAATATTACTGGTAGAGGATTTGTGGTAAATGCTCATGCTCTCAGCTCCTGCTTTCCTTGGTGTGAAATTTTGAAGGCTGTGTGTGCTTTCCATATATCAGTAGGCCTTTACTATATATGCATTTACAATACATTCTTATAGTCAGTTCTTTCAGTATCCCTTTGGGGTTTTGCTGTTGCCTTCTTATAATCCCACAAATTGCAGAGGCTACAGTTCTGAAGTTGGTCCTTTTGCACAAGTTTTTTGTGCAACACAAACCAAAAGTACTACAAACACTGGTTTTGCACTTTCTATTTCTTAAAATAACACATTTGTCAGGAGTTTCAGTCACGTGAAGCCACAAAACTTGGGGTACAGCCTGATTAAGCATTTGAGAAACTTGTCCTGTTAATGGAGGCAAGCCCTGGTCTGGTTATACATCTTTTCTTTCACACTTCACCCTTCTCCTATGTAAAATACTTGTCTACTGTAAATGCCTGTTAACTGTCAAGTAATCCACAGCAAATATGCATTAGCTTCTGATTTTATTGTTATGAAGGTTTCAGCTGAAAGAGTGATTTATGCAAATCATCAAGGCTAAACCTGAAGTAAAGCAAACCTGTATAAGTGCAACCTAAAACCAATATATGCCAGAATTATACTACAAAGACTTGGATCATTTGAGAAAAAGTTTGATTTAAATCCAAGTGCCAGGAGCCTTACTTTTGAAATATAAAAGAAATTATTATTGCTGTAGTTTAGAAATATACTGTAATGAGTAAGGTCCTTTCTCTTTTAATCTGATATATTGTACTCCACCATTTATATTTACAATACGGTATTTCTTGCATATTCATATGTAACTTCTCAAAGTTACCTTAAAATCGATACTAAAAGGCTAGAATTATTTGAGATGTGACAATTACTGACTGCAAGAGAATTGTTCTCTAAACGCTCACAAAAAGCAAGTTGCTGCCAAAATACTGCTGTTAGAAAGAGTGTTAAATAGTGAGTGTAAATCACAAAGTATTATGATGTTTTATATAAAATAGTTCACTAACAGCTCACAAACCATGGCATTTACATTTATAACAAGCAGGTTCCCAAATTTAGACAAATACTAGGGTGTTTTACTGCACAAGGATTTGAAGAATACTATGTTCCTTAATCATTGGGTGATTTAACACTTACTAGTAAGCCTGTGAATTGTCATTATGTGGCTGTTTCCATGCTTCAGAATGGTTTTGGCTATGTTCCTAAATCAGGTACATCTTAAGACCTAGAACTTTAGGTTTAGGTGCAGCAGTGTCAGCTGGATGTATTTTAGGGGCATGCACAAGAGCTGTTTGGCACAGCCACCTGGGATGGCTTAGAGAGCCTTTGGGGCAGTAGAAGCTTAGCTTGTAAAGAGGGTAAAGGCTTCAAAATGCAACGTCTCCTTTACATGTAAGTGTCTAAACCAGTTTCTGGGTACTGCGGTGGGTTGTGCTGGTTGCCACAGAACACAAAATTTTCTCTCTTGCTTACTGATGTGGGGACAGGCAGATGGAGGTGTAGAGATGCTACACAATTTCTTGTAGAGGTTCTGGCAGCACTCCATATGCACTTTATTTGGTAGCCTCTTTTTGTTCCATGTGGGCTGTAACTGTGCCAGAATAGTTGTCTTTTAAATTACAAACCAAGGGAGAATGTGAGTATGTTTTGCAGACACTTTGCTAATATTTATCTATCCACAAAGTTGCTTACCTGAAATATGAAACAAATTTTTGACTCAAATGTGTGATACAGGTAAAGCAAGCAGATCTAATAAAGAATGAATAGTGATCCCATGGGAAATGATCATGAATGCCATGCAGCAATTTCTTAGTGTATCTGGGGAAACTCATTTGTATGTCATGGCACAGACAAAGCACCCATTTGCCACTGTGTCAGACCTAGTTAGCCCTAGAGAGTCTTTACAGATTAAATAATGCAGTATAAGAAATCCCCTAGAGAGCAAAACAGTCTCTATGCATGTAGCATGCCTGTTTCTGAAAGTCTAACTTCAAGAAAGGCAGAGAAACTTCACGCCAAAGGGTGTTTATTACAGACAACTGACCACGCAAGATCAGGAAGTTAGAGTGACAATATCTTCAAAGACGTAAGTGCAGCAACACTAAGGGTTACACAATATCTTCAGTAGATACATTTCACTTTGATAAGGTCATCATTTTTCATGCACAGCTGATTATGCATTGTTTGGTATTAAGGGACACATATAACATCCCTTTAAATATTTAATAGTATTTTCATACACTGAAAACTGTCAGTGGTATTATATATAAACAACCTTTCCTTTTTCATTTTCTGCATATAAAGATGTGTTGGACGTGTTTCCCTCTCTCAAATTTATAACAGACAACAGGTTTCTTTCTGAGTAGCTGTAGATATGAAATACCTAGTAGCAAAATGGCTTTTAACTCATCTTTATAGCACTGTAAAGCAGTATCTTCCTAATAGCCTTTTCTCAGACCATAGAATTGCTGCCATTAGAGGTGGGCTGTGGCTGTCTACATGCCTCAAAGAGGGAAGTCTTCCACAGAGGTTAAGACTCTTCATTAGAGTACAAAACTTTATGTATTCAAGAAAAAACTGTTTTCTAAGCTTGTAGAGATGTTTTTAAAAATTAGTTATGCATAAAAGCCTTTTGGAGTTAAACTGTTGGAAGCAGTACGAGCCAAATTCAAATAGCTATTTTATATAGTACGTGCTACCCAAGTATGAATCTTCCCCTTTGCCAAAATGTCAAGTTTCTCCAAATACATTGCTCAGTTATCTTAACAGGCATTCTCTCTCACTCAACCTTTAACTTGATTTGTCAAACAAGAAAACCTTTATTTGGGCATACAGCATAAGCTTTGAAAATTGTTGTGCATTGGTATGATTAAAACACTACCTCCTGGTGACTTTGAGAGTAACCTTGTCCTCCATCTCTCAGCTTGAAACACCAAAAGACAAGGCCAATTCACTTCTCCTGTCACCAAGCTTCACTTGTATTTTCGGCCTAAAGTCCCAAATATGCATCTTCTGTCCCTTGCAGATTTGCCATGTGCTTCAGCCAGACATGCCTTCTGATCGTCTGGTTAATATTTGGCATACATAAATAGTCTTAGCTTGCTGCATGCATGGTTTCAAATCAATTACTTTTTTTTTAGCCACAAGTCCACAGGTGAAGTCAAACAGAACAGAGCTGAGTGCAGCAGCCTTGTTGCACTGTGAGAAGGCAACTAATCTCAGCACCTCCCCACTATGCTGAGAGCATGGGCACATATAAACTCCATTTTTTCCACTAGGCCTGAGGGGTGACAGGTACATACCACAAGTTTTATTATTTTATTACCTCCCCTTTTGCATGTGTGTTGCCACAGCATTAACAAATGCTGTGTTTTGTATTACCTGTTAATGTCAGCTTTCCATACAGCAATCTGAGATGCATGTTGTTAAGATACACTACAAAAACTGAATCATGAACTTTCATCTACAATCACGACAGTAACATTTTGAGACTCAGTTTGTCTTATTTCCAGATTGTATTGCATTTTCTATTGATTACCATGTTTTATGTTTTCCTACAAGTTAGCATTTCTTTAGCAACATTCTATGGTATAGTGCCATTAGATACTTAATACAGCTTGCAAGGTGCTTATCAGGTAATATGCGTGTCTGTCTTTTTAGATCAGTAATCTGAGATAGGAGGAGGTTTTCACTGACAAATAGTAGAGAAAGGAAGGAAGCTGGGAGATCAGACTCTGAAATGCTTGCTTCACAGAATATGGAGCCTACCTTTGGGCAAATAGAGTTGTATGTTAGCATTTTGCATCTCCTATGAAAAATAGATGACCATCATTAAGCTGTATGTAAAATTCTGGGTTTTTAAATAGATGCAGCCCCCTTGCAAAGGGCCTCTTGAGTTCACATGTTCCACTTCTGTCTGTGAAAATCCCCTTCTATGAACTGATCCCAGGAAGAAATCAGTACCTACAGCTCAATGGAAATCTGAAATGCCAAGCAAGATCAGTACTATATATGATTAGGCACTTGGATTTGAAGCTCTCTTGAAGCAGGACTGACTCTACTCTTGCTTTGTAGTGATAAATTCAAATTATTGAATTTTTGGTGACTTTGTTCAAAACACCAAAGCTGAAGTCACAGTTTTGTGCTTCTCTGCTTTCTTTTATGTGCTTTTCCTGAACCAGTCTGCAAAGCAGCTATGCTTTAATTTGAACACAAGAATAACTCCTATTATGTTTGCTTTGTGGTAGTATCAATGGTTAGAATTTCAGTGACAAACTTAGTACTGAATAATGTTAAATGCCAATCATCAATTGATGCTTATATAATGTTGATCACAAGATCCTTTCCCCCACTGTGTACTTCTCTGTTAATTCTTACTATTGCATCATATCTAAAACATCTGTATTTTTTTCAGTGCTGTGAGGCATGTAGGAGAATAGAGAAACAGTATTTGATTACGTTTCTTGGAAATCTGGACTCAGTTCTTAGCTTAAGACTTCTTATAAGATTGTGGTCTCTTAGGGAAGTGATAATACTCACTCTGAGCACGCTTCCTCTCTTTGTCTGTGTTGCTGATTTAGATAGCTGTTTGGACGAGGGCTGTTTATTACTAAAAATGTGTATTTGCAAAATGAGGCTATACTCATGGTTGAATTCTTGGTGTATTACAATATTATAAATAAGTTAACATATTCTTGGCACTATAAAAGCAAGTGATGTCTATTCTTGGTTCTTCTGCTGAATAAATAAAAAATATAGTTTATTTAATTGGCATTTACATTTAGATTAATTTTGTAAGCACACAGTCTGCTTACAGATGATCTCTGAAATACTGGCAACACTGATGGTGGGACTATTAATTCACATCAGTGCATGTGCCAGATATCCCATATGACTACTGAAAATCTCACTGTGTTTAGAGAAGTCAAGAGGTATTCTTTATCATAGTCTGTGATGTTCACTTTTAGTTTTGTTTTGCTTACCATTCTATGTCTGCTGGCTGCTCTGAAACCTGAGATTCCTTTACAATAATTGCTCTTCCTTATTTGAAATTATATGTCATGACCTTTTATATATTTATGAGACTACTGAGAAAATGAGTGTTGAATCCTAAGTTAATCATCAGGTGTTTCATCAAAACTGTTGCATAATCTCATACAAAGATAATTGGAAGATAATGTATGTTATTTGCTTTCGAGGGGCCTGTGTGAACTCCTATCAAAGCTGATGAAATGACTTCAACCGAAATATGATTGGGCCCTTTCAGTTGGACCTCCTAGTCCTCTTCAGCTCTCTTTTCCTGGAACAAGAGGGCTTTTGGTGTTGTGGAGCTTAATGTCTGATATAAAACATGAAGGGAAAATGGGAGTAATGCAGCCAGCACTGTTCAGTGATCTTGTACTGCTAAGGAATAGAGAGACATTGGTTGTTTCTTCCTCTCTTCTTCCTGCTAGTTGTGTTTTGCTCATAAATACCAAGATGTAGCCTGTGGTCTTCTTTAAAAAAGCATTTTTTCCCCTCCATTTAACCTCCTACCTTTCTCTGACAATGTCTTTGTGCTTCTAACAATGTTTTCTGGTTGAGAGGTTGGTAAATATTGTTTCTGATTGCTCAGCAGGCATCCTGTTAGAGCAGATTGCCTCCCAGACAGCCAAGTGGTTTACCTGTTAGTGCTTTTCCTGGCCACAGAGTCACAGTACAAGACATCAATGGAACCATTCATTGAACCTGTATTTCTAGCTTCATAGCTTTTACCTAAATCCTAGACTACCGCAGCAGTTACTGTCAGTTCCTGGTGAATGGTGCTTTGCTTTTTTTCAAGAGAATTGACTAAGTATTGAAAAATCCTTACTAAAATTATTAGTGATTAGCATAAGAGTTTGGATAGGGCACTAACAGCTTGCAGCTTATTTGGCTCAGTTTGAGCTTTATGGTCATGGAGAACTTTGCTGTCCTTAGTTACTCTGACTTTGGAAATTGTTCTTAGGCTGCTAGTAGACTGTACAAAACTAACTAGTCCTTTCTTCCATGAGAATGTGACTAGAGGTTTTTTTTTACAGTATTGTTAAGAATGGAATGAAATTTGAATCACCTTCTCTGAAATGTAACTAGGAGTTGTTTTTGTGCCATTAAGAGTTACAATTCATTCTAAGAGATATTGTGGCTTGAGATTTACATCACAACACAATTGATCCAAGCATTAGCAATATGGTTTAGAGCAACTGTTTTCAACTACGTAAGTGTTCTGTTGCTTTGTGACGAATGTTTTGTCAGTTGTGGAATTTCACCCTTTACAACTGGAAGTTCTGTAAAATAGCCAGAATGGGAATGAGAAGTCTGTGATGATTCAGAATAGTGTATTATAAGAATGCTGCTGAAAAGAGAATAGAGAAAAATGTTAGTGGATTATAGCAAGATGTAAAATTTTAAATGAGCTGCTTTACTTCAAGATAAGGTATACTATCAAAGTCTTTTTTACTTAATTTGTGAGGAGTATCAAAAGACAGAACAGCACTTGGGAAATCTAAAAAAATAAATATTGGCAATATGTCAAATTGGCAATGCAGCAAATTCAACACAAATTTCTCCTTAACTTTTTATAATCTGAAAATTATAAACCCCTTTCTATGAATGTTTAATGGAAATGAAGTACACCTGCTAGTGTACAGACCCTTAATTTTTGGGCTGCTTAAATCAAGCCCTTGTGCTACGGTGGTCTCTAGAAACCCAGGGCATGTATATGCTGGGCTGCTTGCCTTTAAGAACTAAATGGGCAACAGAGTCATCTAGAGGGACCTGAAAGATTAAGTAATTCATCTGAATTTAAGGAAAGAAGATTGGGGCAGATCTGAGAACAGAATTAACTTGTTTCAGACTCATAATCTCACATCCTATCTAAAGAAAAACCATCCTGCCTTCAGCTTTAATATATTAATTTTTCTAAAACTTTAGGCCTAGGTTATAAGCTTGAGAAATTTATTAGCTCCCATAGGACTTGACTCCACTGTGGCAATGGGAATTACAGCTGAGGGCTATTTTCCTTTTTCCTAGAAGCAGAATATTGCTCACTAGTAGTGATACATGTTAATAGTTTTGTGGGAATTATGGAGGAGGATCCAGATAAAATGTATGCTGACTCACATTATGCTTCCAAAAGACACTATGAGAGGATTTCTGTAATTTTAAGGCACTGCAAGATAAGTATAAAGCAGGAAGTTTCCTCTTTGCATGAAGCACAGACCTCTCATTCAGTTGGCAGCTTCAGAGTCCAGAGCACATAATTTTTGTTAGCTAAAAGGGTTGGGGATTTTTTTTGGAGGCAATTTCTGCTGTGCAACACATTTCACGCTTCTGTCTTTTAGCTCAACTCACAGCTAAACTTAGATGTAAATAAAAGCAGGTGAGATAGTGTGCTTTACAGTTGGTTCTAATCTGCCTGTACAGCTGGGACAATAGTTAAGAGCTAGAAGGAAGGAAAAAAAAAAGGCAAAGGTGCAGACATTACACTGTAAACAAATGCATGACTTTCAATTCAGTGGACATTTGATACCAGCTGTGATTTAGTGAACCTGGTTGGCACTGAAGTCTTTCACTGCTAACTTTAGCATTTAAAAATGTGTTATATGTTTTATGGATTGGTTTTAACAATCTGCAAAAATGTATTATGCTATAAACTTTGAGGGAAGCGAGAACAGGTGGTATTACATAAGAAAGGGTGAATTAACACTTTCTAGGGAAACTACCTACAGACTTTTTGACTTGTGATTCTAACTGTGCAAGTATTGCATGAATGTAGAGTTGTTCTTGTCATAGTTTTATTTTAACATAGAGGTTAGGTATGGAGTGTCAGGGCACCACAAGAGCCAGTGGCTCCCTGGGGCCAGGATTTAGGGCCATGAGGGGGGATCACAAGGGATGAAGGGGTAGCAGGGAAGGACTTTGCAAGCCAGGGCCCATCCCACTATCTCCACCAAAAGAGCAGGGCAGGCTGAGGGGGCAGCCCCCAGCCTAGGGCATCAGACACCTCCATGGGGCCAGGGCTGTGGCAGAGCTGGAGACCAGCATCCTGGAACATCACTGGGGCAGGGACCGATGGCCTCAGTGAAAAGCATGTGCACAGAATTCTGCTAATTGCCACAGTTATGAATTAATCCTACCATGACATGAAGAGAGTCACAGTGGAAGTCTCAGGTGGCAGTGGGTGAGGAATTCTTTTGGCAGCATCTTCTGTCCAAACCATCAGGGGTTTGTTCTTCCTCATATAGGGCATTATGTGGAGGAATGTGGGCTGTTTCCTGCAGCATGGAGATCCATAGGTGCTGGCTGTGTATTGGGTCAACCTATCCAGAGAAAATATGGTTCCAATGAGTGTAGCAATGACTGGGTTATTTAATATACACAAAGACACTATCTGTGTCATAATTTCAAACACTGTGCATTAATAGTTATTCTCCTAGTATTTTAAAGACATTTGTGATGCTGATATGAAGGAAAATAAAATTATTTTGTCAGGAAATGGACTTTTGTACAAGATTCCCCTCCCTTTCCAATTTCTTTTCATGAAGCAGCTGCTGTTGCCAGGCTGTCTTTGTTGCTATGGTGGTGTTCTGTGTGCCAGAATTTTATATTCACTCTTGAAGAGTCACCTGATCGAGTGTCTGTGCCACATAAGTGATCAGTTTCACTCATAAAGATAAAGGGTATATCTGACTGCTGATGTTATTTATGTATGACATCTAGTAAATGAACCAAATTAAATATAAACATGTTTCAGTGGCCATTGGATGTGAGTTTATGGAAGTATTAATTTAATAGGTGAATTCTTTTAGTAAATGAGTGACTGAAAAAAAAATCTCTTGGCACTACTGCCTCTAGTAGGTTTCATTTCTTAACATGACAGCCACACACAAGGCAGCTTCTCTACACCTTGTGTCACTTGTCTCTCGTTGATAAGATTTGAGTTCTACTGTCTGCATTATTTGAAAGGTGCTTTTCTCAGAATGACTGTGCTTTTATCAGAGATAGGGTCAAATTTTCTATTTCTTTTCTGCAGAGTTGTTCTGTAGAACTTAATGATCCTGCTGCCACTGATAATTAAAGTATAATTTGGCCCAATTTAAAATGCAATTAGGATTATATAATTCTGTTGAAGATGAGTTCATCTTTAATCCCAAATCCTGCAAACACTGACACTTGTGTTTAACTCTTAGTATGTTAGATGCACCATTGCACTGAAGTATTTTCAAGGCTGAGGCCACTGCTTCTTTTCAAAATGTAGACTTACATCAATAAACTCAGGATAACAAGTATCATTGAGATATTTCATGTATATATTTCTCTGAAATAAAATCTAAATATGGTTTTTGCTGTATCTTCATTTTGGTGTAACTTTGATCAATGCTATCTGTTATTTAAATTGCTTATTGCTCCTTTCTTGTATTTGTCTACACACATTTCCACATGTGAATCTAAATCATACTGTGTATTCAGTTTACTCCCCTGGAAATGAAATATCAGTACCTAAATTATATAAGTGTTATATTAAATACTGCATTCAAATAATTTGTATTATTTACACAAGGTAATAATTTTACTGTCCAGGCTGAGACTTTTGAACATACAAAAATGAAAACACCCACAAGTCAGTTCCTGCAGCAATATAAGACCAGTGTGTATCACATCTGACAGGTACACTTTGAATAACTACCTGAATAAGCCCACTGCTGAGTTTATTTCTAGCAGTACATATTTCCTTTAATTTCTTGAAATTAAAAGGGGCTGACTCAAGATGAAATAGAAGATAGGGTTAATACTTCAGATATTAAGTGAGGCTTACTGCACAATGGGAGGTGTCTGGTTCTTCTGTTCTATGATTCTTTTGCCAGGCTTGTCCAATCACTTAATGATAAGATACTCATACTCTTTCCGTGTATAGCAATCCTGTTGAGCACAGCTGGTTTCCAGGTCAATGATCCCATGCTTTCTGGAAAAGAAAGCTTGAAATTAGATGTGCACTGAATTTCAGTGTTTTCAATATTTACTACATACCAAGAAATGTATTCTTAGCTGGAACAGATGCTAATTAAGCAATAACACATAAACTAGCTATCTGGGTTGAAATTAAAATTCCCACTGATTTCACTGAGCCCAGGATTTCAGCAAGAGCTGAATCATAAGCACTTTCCAGAACTGTTGTTTAAAAGGCATAGTCATAATGCCATTTCCTTTTGTGCTTCTTCCTCCTTTGATGCAAAATCCATTAGATATCTACTCTATCAAAAGCATGTTTCTCTTCAGTCAAATACCATCAGAGTAAAATACTTAAGTCTGAAAAGCCAAAAAATTGCTTCAAACAATACTTTGTATCTGAAATACCAGTATCAGAGCCTGTACTGCGCTGTAGGATCACCTCTTCTGTGTTCAGACTACAGGACTGCCGGGAGGCTGTGTCAACTGTGATTGTTTTTCCCTAACAGGGACTGTAAAGAAGGCTAGGCCAAGTGAAAATGTGTTACAGTGCTGTTCAGAAAAACTACCACAGAGGTGACACCACCCATGGTAGCTTTGCATCTTCCAAACAGTTGACTTTGGGACACTGCTGTGAGTACAAGTGCTTAAGGAATCATGGGTAATTACTGTAGCATCACTGCTCTTTGCTCTCATTTTCTGGGGAATTTTAATATTATTTTATTTTTATACTTTGGTATATTATGTACTGGGATGAAAAGGCAGTTGTGAAGATGGTGCTGAAAATCTCTTCTCCCTTATGCCATCATAGAGCAATCCTGTACTTAGGTTAGTGCAGTCAAACACAGAATTTGTTCTTGTTTCTCTAAGTCATGGCAAATGAATGGAAATTAAAGCACAGCACTGAGAGAGCAGACTTTCATCCTGGCTGTTGTGACACCCACATTTGCATGGAAGGTTGATAGAATAAAAACCAGATTAAATGGATTAATTAGCTTTGGAATGTGTATGCTGCCTGTGCAGACTATCATAAAGGAGCAGATTCAGCTCCTACTGAAGGCAATGAAAAGTTTTTCATTGAAGGGGAAGAAGTTGGAAGAGGCCCCGAAGAAGAGCTTTAACAACTCCATAGCTAACAGTAAGAGCAAAGTGGGAGTCCAATATGCCAGTTTTGTAGCTTTTTAATTGAAAAAATGTCTTTCCACTCAGCTTGTATATATTTTTTATCTAGTAATTTTTTTGAAATAGTGTTCCACTGAAACTAAATCAATTTTTTATTCAAAGACGTTCTTTCTACATCATTTTCTTTGTATAGTAGAAGCCTGACCTGCTTGCCCCTACATGAGATGGGTCAAAGGGAAACCTCCACAGAGAAATCAGAAATCTCACGCACTGTGTCATCTGATGCTACAGCTGCAGAGGGGCTCTGACAGAGAGAAGTTCATTTGTGGAGCACACATAAGGAAAGGTTTTTGAAGAACTCTCAAGAGAGAGCCCGAGGGGGAGGTGTCCGGCCGAGCTCCGAGAAACTCGGCGGGGGAGAGCTCGGCCGGGCGCCTACCCTCTCGAGAAGAGCCCGAGGTCCGGCGCGCCCGGCCCCTCAGCGAACGCGGCGCCCATCGCCGCCGCCAGGTGGCGCCGCAGAGCCGCCGGCCCGGCGCGCTGACCTCGGCGCGGGGGAACCTCGGGGGCCGAGCCTGGCGGGGAGGGAGGAGGGGCTGGGCGGGAGCGGGGGGAGCGGAGCGGGCAGTGCTGTTCGCTCCGTGCCCCTGCGTGCGTGTGTGTGTGCGGAGAGCGGGCGGGCGTGTGCGTGCGTGGTGAGCCGGCTGTATATAGAGGATGTGCTGCTGCATGGCTCGCCCCGGCCACTGCCGCGCCAGGTTCCTCCTCGGGCGCCACTGAAGCCTCTCGCCCTCCCCGCCTGGGCAGCTGCTTCCCTGCCCGCTCCAAGCGCGCCAAGCTCGGCCGCCAGCTTCCCTCCGGGACCGTTTCCGGCGCCCCGGCGTCCCTCCTGAGGCGGCCGCCTTCCCGCGGCTTCTCCGCTCCGGGGAAGAGCGCGTCAATGCGGTGCAAATGGCCGGGGCACAGCCAGGGGTGCACGCTCTCCAGCTCAAGCCCGTCTGCGTCTCTGACACCCTGAAGAAAGGCATCAAATTCGTCAAGTGGGACGATGTAAGTAGCTTCTCCTCCCCGCTTCCCCTCGCCGTGCCCCACATGGGGCAGGGGGTGGCAGGGGCACGGCGGGGTTATGCAACGCGCAAGACACATCGATCGGGCAGGAGGGCTCCGGCGCACATGTTGCGGCCGGCCTGGCCCTGCCCTGCGCGGCGGCGGGGAGCCGCGGCGGGCCGGCCCCCGGGGCGCTCTGCGCGGAGGGCAGGTGCGAGGCGGCGGGGACGTACTGCGGCGGGAGTTGGTGGCCGGGCATAGGTGTCCCCGCCCGGGCTGGGCGGTCGCCGTGTGGTGTCCGCGCCGAGCAGAAAGACGTTGTTAAATCGCCGGGCAAACTTCCTCCGGAGGTTCTTCCCGGCTTACTTCGCTTGGCCGGTGACAGTTGTGATGAACTGGCTCATTTTTCCAGCGTCTTCCTCGCCTGCCTCCCATGTTTTATTTTGCACGTTGCCATCTCTGTTGCCGTAACATAGTTGTTTCAGCCTGTTCCCTATCTCTCGTTCCATCTCCCGTTTCCTCCTCCCAGCCTCTTTCCTTCCTTCCTGGATGCGTTCCCTGCTCTCGCTTGTTTGGGTACCCCTGCTCATTTTCGTCCGCAGAAGGCACTGTTCTTTCTTGGCTCATTATGATGTGAGACTTACCTCAAAATTGCATCCACTTTCCCCCTTGCAGGTTCTCCACCCTTTACACTTGTATTGCCTCATATAGGAGAGGAGTGTGATTTTCACTTAACCTTTGGTAGCACAGCTGTTCAGCAGCTGGGATTTCTTTCTTCACTTGTGGGCTATGCCCAGGACCATTTCAGAGAAAGGTAGCTTTTCTCTGTTCGGTTTTGCTTTTCTCGGAGCACAAAAGTGCTCTGTGCTGCAGAGAAGGAAAACAGAAAGGACAAGTCCTCTGCTAGCCTTGCTCCTACAATACAATATCAGGTGTTGTGTCTCAGTTGTGCAGAGGAGTGGATGCCCCAAAAAGTCCGTCTGTGGATAGTGTCTGGAGATGGGGACATAGTGAGGCTCGAGCTGTAGTAGAGGAGTGCTTGGGAAAGAAGGCAGGCATGCTGGACAGTTTGAATGTCAGGAGAATTTCTGTGGATAACTTATTCTGAGAACCTTAATGCAGCTCTCGTATTTTTACTGTGAATTCAGCTGTGCTAAAGGCATCCACAGCAACAACTGGAAGGACAACACAGAGAGGGAGAAGGAGCAGTTCATGTGTCTAACAAGTGTTCTTGCCTTGTTACCTGCTGCTGTTTTACCATTACTTTCAGCCTGTCCAGCAGCCAAATGGGTGAGCTTGACCTCTATAAACCTGTGATATACACTCTCAAGGGGGGAAAGAACACACAAAATCTGAACAACTTGTAGTGTGAAATTTTATTTACAGTAATAAGCTGATACATTTTTAATAAGTTCAGCAACCTGACCTTGTCCACAGTAGTAAACATTGGCTTGACACAGTTTATTCATGTTTGGAAGACAGATGGGAACTAAGCTTGAATGACTTGCCTGAGAAGATGTTCTTTCCGTAGTATAGGAAAAAGCACCATAACCTCAGCCTTGTCATTGCAGTTATTGTTTTATTTTTGGTATGCTACCAAGAAATTTCCACAGGTATGCACAGAGGTCAAATTAACAGTGATTTAAGCCTCCAGACTGAAAGTCCAAGCAATTAGAGACCATTTTAAATTATTAGTTTAAATGCTATCTCCCAAACAGTATATTATATGCATAGAATTTGAAGCAGAAGAGGTTTTCTCCATGCACAGTGGATGTTCAGTGGTTAACCTGCCTGCTGTAGACCAATTGGAAAAAAAAAATTCAATTCTAAACCTAAAGGCTGCAGTAATAAAATACAGCTAAATTCTGGCAAAAGATGTGCATTTCAGGTTAGAGGTGTTACTTGGTGATGCGCGGGTATTACTTGGAATGTGTGACTGAGATGAGAAAGAGTTCTCTTGTGTTTAGTGAGTGCGTTCGTCAGCAATTGTATTGAGCCTCACTGTGTAATGTAGAATAGTAGCATTAACTCATTGTTGACCATGAGTTGTGTGTATGTGTACATTTCCCAGCCCCACTATCTTGCCCGTAGTGTTTCCTCTCAGCAGTGGAAGCCCCACAATATCAAAGGTTTCAAGGGAGATTAATCTCCTTTGGCACTCTGGCTGTAAGAAAGTGTTCAGACAAATGTATGTTCAGTGACTTTGAAAAGTATTTGCCATTGAGCAGCCAATAACCACTTCAGAGTCTGTTTCTGTCAGATTAATATGCTTGAGGGTTTTTTAAGAAATGATCATTATTAATCTGAACCTCTGTGGTCCCTCACGTAAATAGGCATGAAGAAACTCTCCAGTGAAACAACAGGCTGTAATGAGAAATAGTAACAGTAAAATGGAATTGACCATAATGAGTACTTTGGATCTGCTGTGTTAACAGGGCTGTTCAGAAAAGCGAGGCTCACATACTGATGTTTATTACACGCCATTTTCTATTTACTGTTTCTGAGTGAGAAGGGGAGTTCAGTTACTCTGCATTGCCTGTGCACTAGGGCAGTGTTCGTTCCTACCCTTGTAGCACACTTCCCTGCTGTTCTGTTTTGCAGTTTAAAGATGGCTCTATTGACTTTGCTTAGCATTTCATAAAGCAAGAGACTGTTTTCGGTGAATTCCTATGACTTGTACCAAGTTTCAGCCCAAAGCAAAATTTTTCCAGCTGAGTTGTAAACCACTGAAAAGTAGTGATTTTTTTTTTTTTAAATGGGAATGCTGGTAGGATTTAAACCAGAGCATGAGAGGCGTGTAAGGAATTTCATGGTGTATAGAGTAACAGTTGTTAAAGCATGCATTTGCCAGCTTTTAGAAGGATGCTGCAGTGTGGTGTGCGGAACAATCTGACAGAAGCTGTAGTGATATACACTTCAAAACCAATCCACCCATGGACTTTGCACCCTGAGCTTCTAGTAGCTCTGTGCCTAATTAATAGTTCTGAGGCTGATAATAAGCAGATGTGGTACTGCTGTTGTTATGTGGACCTCTCTTCTGAAGAACTGAAGTGGAGTCTGCTACATGTCACATGTGAACCTCATCCAGTGCCTGTCGTCCCGTCCTTCCCCCGCCCCCCTCCCCAGTGTGCTGATGGTCAGTTTGAAAGAGAAAAGCCTTGCCCGAGGTTTGCTGTAGGGGAGAGGAAGAGGTTACGTCAACTGCTCAAGATCATATACAGGCGGGTGGAAGGCAAGCAGCTCAGGAGACTTGAAACTCCATTTCCTCTGCGGACCATCTTCAGTTTCTAAACCATAAATGCATTAGGATCAATTAAAAGGTTCCGGTTGTGCAGGACAAGTCACTCTTGTGCATCAGGACTGGATGTAATATTACTTACACTATCCAATGCCTAGTAGAGTCTATTCCCAAATTCTGCTTTGGATCCGGATATTAAGCACTAAAGTCAAACAGATGATTATTGTCCTTTTACTTTGCTTTTCCTCACACTGTTTCTGTTTTAGTCTATACTAGTACTGCAGTACTATACTGTTTTACTACAGGTTGGAAAACAAATTTTAGAATTAACTCTTGCTCTTGATGTGTAGCTCAGATTCACAAAGCACTGAACAGAAATAGCTGATGTTTGAATAGGTGAGAGATAAAAATAACTGTTTGCTTAGGTTTTTCTTTTTTTTTTTTTGGATGTATAGATGTGTGTGTCTGGTTTAATATGCCAGTTGGCTGAGCACTTGCTTCTTCAATGCATGTTTCTTCATGCTGCCTTCAGTTGGGCCTTTATAACCGCTTTTGCCTTACTACTGGGAAGAAACTCTGAGTCTCTTAAGTGCTGGTCTGGTCTTTGAACAGATGCACTCTCTTATCCTAGAAAGAAGCTGTATCTGTGAGAGAGGAAAGGCTTAAAGAAGAACTGACTTGATCCACTCTGCTGTAGCGAAACCCAGGTTATAATAGCTCTTCTTGATGAGAGTTTGAAAACAGTTTAATACATAAATAGAAAGGATGTAATTAAGTCCATGTGTGAAGCTTTTTTTGTAGGGGATTAAATTTAATGTAGCAGAATGTGTTGCTAGCTGAGAAGATTAATGAAACCTGAGTATAAAGGGGGACTTTTCTCTGGACTGAGCTGAGGTCTGAAGGGGCTGAAACCTGCTTTCTTTTTCTTTATTTTTCTCTGGTTTGTAGTGGGAACAAGGCAGACATAATTGAGTTAACAAATAGCTCAACAGCTAGAAGACAGCTGAACTGATGTTTCCTAAGAGCAGTAATTGGTACACTGAAGCAAGTTAATATGATGGTGTATATTCAAAAATAGATTTGTTTTCAGTTCTTGCTTAAAGGCTTTCTTATCTTCCCTAGTGATAACATGTACTTTATGTAAAGAATTTGACTGGTCTCTCTGTGGCTTAGACTATTTATTTTCACTTGCAAGTTAATTGTGTCAGTAAGGTAATGTAATCTACCTCAATTGAGGGATGTGATTCCAATTTTATGGCCATGTATTTTTTTCTAAATATTTAGTTACCGAAACAAACCTGCTGATAGGTAGTGTTGTTTAGTGGCTACAGCACTTCACCAGGTATTCCAGTGAGCAACAAAATTGAACCTAGGTCTTTTTAAGTTCTGTTTTAGTGCCCTTCTTTTAGAGCACTTTGTCTTTATAGAATGTTTTGAGCTCAGATGGTGAGTGCTATGTAGAGTTTTCAGGCTTCTTTATTTGTTTACAATCTTTTAAAGAAGATTATCAAGGGTATGAGATATATCCTCTTTAGACCTTTCAAGTAAATATAACTTCAGATATCATTATTATGGATAACCTGAGATCAAACAAAAAGAACCCCGTGGAATCTTCAGAAGTGATTTTCAAGATGTTGATGCTCAAGTAACTTGTTTTTTTTCCTGCCTTTTTTTTTAAACCCTGCACAAGTCTGTCGCTACAGTACTTTACTGAGGCCATGAAAAAATGAACCAGCATTGTTCTGTGCACATAAAACTAAAACAATAAACTGAAAAGAATTTAATTTTTCTGAATGTTTTCAGTCTGGAGGGAAGACATTAGTCCAACATTCTAGAGTTTTTGTTGTTTCTTCTTTCTTTGTTGCTAATCTTTATGTAGCAAACAAATATCAGCTCTGTGCTATATAAATATTTTGTCTAAATGAGTAGAAGTTGTGGTTTTGGTCTTTTGCAACATAGGCGACTAATTAGATTGAGTTTAAAATTTCTCAGTGGTTAACATTTAATAAAGAGGAAAGCCTGAATGTAGTTAACTCCTTTGAAAAAGTCTTGCTGACTTTAGGTTGGAGGGAAGAAAGATTTGGATCCCCTGTAGAATGGTTAGGTGCCTGCCTCAGAAGATCGGGTGAAGACTTCGTGTGTTTAAACTGCAGATAACATTTGTGTTATTGTAGTGTCTGAGCCCTTTGGAGTGTTGGTAGATAACAGGGAAACTGAAAATCAGAAAGCAACTCTTTTAAAGTAGATGAGGAATTCTGTGTGAAAGGAAGGCTAACAGTGAAGTTGTGCACTGTATGCTTTCTTCACTTTAAAGTTTGAGTTCTCAAGATTTTTAAACAAAGACTGTGGTGAAATAGAGAGCTACCTTTAATCCTTATGGAGTCTTTTATTTATTATAAAGTAAATGATTCATAAACACTTTTAAATTTACTTTCACAAGACCCATTAGATGACAAAATGTGTTCCCAGTTGTACTGTTGTAGGTCCAAAAAAGAGACCAACATATAAAATTTACTAATTTGTAATCTGTGATTAGATACCTTGGACGTAATTTTCAGACTGCAGAGCACCATACAGTCAGATATTCAGAATGACTTCCCAGTGACTTCAAATAAATTTGGGCTCAGCATCTCTAGAAATTAGAAAATGAAATGTGGAAGTACAGTTCCAGTAGTCCCTCAAAATCACAATACAGCATTTACTCCCATGAACAGACTGGTTTAAATCTCCGTCAGGGATAAAAATCTTCTTGATTGGCATTTAGCTACCATAGCTATGAATTTTTCCCTTATTCCTTCTTTCTTGACTGCATACTTTGCAAAATCTACAACACATAAGGATTCACGCAGTCAAATCAAGACTACATAAGTAAGGCTTAATTAGTCCAAGAGTATGGACACTCTGAGAAACGAGACAGGGTAGTGTGCTCCAGGTAGCTCTTTGAAACTCGAAGGAAGTTAGTCTTTAATTATCAGAATGGTGACTTCTGTCATGTGGTGCCATCACCGAAGTTTCTCCAGGGTTTAACTACTCTAATAGTGAGGATTATTTTCCTGCATGCTCCTATTGAACAAGTAGGATTTCTGTTTATTGGTTCTGTAAACTTGGTTCCAGTTTTGATTTCTTGTCCTGCGTCCAACCTCCAGCACTCATTTCACCTTCCTCAACATTTCTTTTTTGCAATCTGTTCCTTTACGTGGCAGATTTGGTTCTTCTGCCCTCAGTAAAAGAGGGCATCTTTACCCTTCCAAATTATTTCAGTGGTTTGTTGCAAAACCAGGGGATGGGTACCCTCTCACTCGTAGTTCAGCTGTCAGTCTAAAGAAATTCATAGTGGTAGTTGTTTGGGTAATCCTGCTTAGTTCCAGTCTGAGTATACGTAGTGTATTACGGAATTTAACAGCTAATATGTCTGCTGACCATGTGTAAACTGGTTTTGCTATCCTTTCTCCTTTGCTCCTTCTCCACTCCCCCAAGCCTGTAATCCCCGTGGTTTGTCAGGTGCCAAGAAGACTCTTTGCAGGAACTCTCCCCACACCTCTCCTACAGCCTTACACCCTTGTTCAACTGGAGTCCAAGCCCTTACGCCAAAGAGAAAGAAAAGTTGCAGAATATTTTGCCTCTGCCAGAAACAATCTGTATTTCTTAGCTTTGTGTTTGGAAGCAGTTTGGCAGAAATTTTCCAGTAGAAGGTTTGAACAAATGAAATAATGATGTGTGTAAAAATTTTCAGGTTATATTTGGGGGATGTTCGATGTCTCTCAAAATCTGAGGCAAAATCAGGGAATAATGCTCTGGCTTAAGGCAGCGTCATGAGCACCATCTGTTGAGAGAGCTGAAGATAAAGGCTGGTCTGCTTTTCTTTTTAAAATCTGTTGGTGTGGGTTTTGACTGCAACTGTTTCTAAGAAACATCATCGTTATCTATATATGATTTATTAAAATGCATACTCAACTGCCTCATGGTCTTGCCAGTTGACAAGGTATATGTAGATTTTCATTCCCCTGTAGATACCTTTAAGAGCCATTATGAACATTTCATCTATGTCAGGACTGACCCAATACTTGCATTGCAGGCACACTAGTTCCAGCCTTTGATGTTCTCTGGTCATTTTAACACTGAACTGTGCCTGGCATAAAAGACAGTGGCAATAGTGTTACGCCTTGAATAAAGTACAGAGAGTTCTGGGAGCAAGGGCCAAAGCCTGGGGGATAGGTGGCAAAGCGGTACACCCTTATGTAGCTGTTCTTACTTGCCTCATGTCTCTTAGGGTCTTACTAATGATGGCTGAGTAGTAGAGTAGAAGGCTCTGTCCTTCATGGCTCGATGCACAGCCTGGTTGTGGGGATGCTCTGAGGATTAGGAAGCATGGGTTTACAGTCAGAAAGGAACTAAACCCAATGTTTCTACCCTCTTCAGTGTTTGGCTTTGTATGATGGTCTTTATTGGTCAGTAATATTAAAATGGTGGTGGCACTTTTTGCTTGCTGATGTTAGATGTAGTCTAGGGGACCCATACTTAAAATCAGACATTGAAACAGTTACCTGGCAGGCACTTAAAAGATCAACGGACAAATCCGTATTTATGCCTGTGTTCTGCTGTGCCTGGTTGGTAAGGATCCCAAAGTTCTCTGTGGCACTTTGTGGGCATAAATTTGAAACCTTTTTTTGTTTAAAAGTTGAAAATTAAGAATATTGCTAATGTGGAGTCTGAGGCTGTACAGCCAAATAGGAGGCAACTTAATGGAATAAGTGTAGAACAACCACATTACTCATTTGAGGCTGTGAAATTGGAGGAAAGTAGAGAATTGGCCCTAAGTCAACAAATAAAAAGATGAGGGTCTTTTAAAGGTGAAATTAAAAGTCCTTTTAGAAGATTATTCACTTAAGTTTAGACTGATGTGATATGCTGCACACTGCGACTGCCAGGTTACGACTAGTCCAAGTCTTTCTAGTCAAGGAATTTTCAATAGCAATCTGTCAGAAAGCAAGCCACTGCTTGGCACAAGCACCCATGGGTGGCATTTAAAAAGCCCGATAACCCACAACCATTTACATCATTGAGTGGGACACTCTGCCTTTCTCTTCTTCCTCTCCCCTTTCTGGTTGCATCTGATTTTTGCCTTAGTCGCCTCCTCCTGCTTCTTTGCTTATATACTTGAAGTGTCCCAAGAATCTAGGGCTCCTACCCAAAGTGCTGCTTGCTTTGCTGACATCCAGAGGATCGGAAGAGCTTTGCCCCTGGAAGAGCTATGCCCCTCCTAGACACCTACATATGTGTTCATTTCCAAACCCATCAGCTTTAGAGATGCATGACACTGACCTTTTTTCCCCTCCTCTGTTTTATTCTCACACTCTGAGTGGATTAGGGAAGAAATGAACATCTGCTCCCTGCTTGTTTGTCCTTCAAGTTTTGTTTGTTTTTTTTTTCTTCTCCTTTATCTGTTGTGTCCTGTCTGTTATGCTCTTCTTCAGAGCTGTTTATGGTTGGTAAATCTGTTTAAGGGAGTTATGAGATAGGTCAGCTCTTTGGGTGAGGAAATTGAATTAATGGGCTTCAGAATACTCTCCTGGAAGGCTGCAGGTTGGGTAATAAACCTCAGTTATTCCTATATGTACAATAGTTTTTGTAAATAGATGTACCAGATAATTGTAATTTGAAAAAGGTTCTACTTTGGAGCCTTGAACCACTCTTCCTCTTGATTGTATACTGTATAAAGGGTTTCTCATGTATCTTTTCACTTGCTGCCTTGCCTTTGCAAGCCTGATTGCAGGCTGGTATAAAAGCAACAGGCCTGTTCCTCATGACAAAGGATTCCATGTTAATGTGGAGTGGGGAGCAGGATTTGCAGAGCTCATTAGAGAAGTTTGTTTCCATTTCCCTACAGCCAGAACTAAGGAGTGTGGCTTTTGGTGGCAGGGACTTATAAGAGTTAGTTAGCTTGTAGAAGATGTTAACATATTGTGCACATGGCTTTTATTGCTGCTGTTAACTGTGTGAGAGTTCCTAAGATACATGTACGCAGTCACACGTATAAAGTTGTTCCCAGATTCTGTGTTTGTATACAGCATGACAGTGTGAGGTTCTTGTGTTCATCAGCATGTTAATTGTGCTATGCTTAATGTCAGGGTAGTGTAGTTAATTTAGAAAACAGGCATAATGCACAACTGCCTTTTTCTGATTAAAAAAACCAAACACACAAAACAACAACAACAAAAACAAACAGACAAGCAAAAAACCAAAAAAAAACCCCAACCCCAAACAGCTCCCTGAAGCTCAGAGGACCTTAATTTAAGAGTCATCATTATCCCAGTCATGATGAGGTTTCCTTTATGTTACCTAATAGATATTGAAGGCTCTTTCCCTCCCATCCTCCACTTCTTGGGTCTGATTATAGTCAACATTTTACAGCCCACGTCTGTAAAAGTATTACTTTGACAGCTGTATGTCATCAGGACAGACAAATCCAAACAGCTTTTGGGTTGAAGCAACTGATTTGAAATAATTGGCCAGCAAAATTGATTAATCTGAGGCATAATCGGTTCGATTCATGCCTCTCTGTTTCCCATCACTTTCTTCTCTTCCCCCCCCCCCCCCCCCCCCCCGCCCCGTCTTCCTCCTCTTTTCTGTGCTCCCTCCATAACCTTCAAATAGTTTGGCAAACAGAGGTCTTAGGACAACAGTGTTGTTATGGATGTCATGAAAAATAGTAGAGGAAAGAGAGGAGGAGTCCTATTAGGACCAAGCTACACTGATGTCAATTATTGTTGAGCCCCGGGGAGTGCCAGTTTGTGAGACATCATGAACACCGACCTGTGGGAAGGGCTTCGGATAGAGCTTGTGTCTCCAGAGTCCAGTACATGCTGTCAGTTAGAATACATGAGTATGCAGGAACCCAGGCTGCCTTACTCACAAACGTGCTGGGCTTTAAATTACCTGAGCTATGGATGTTGCCAGAGCAGACAGGTTTTCAACTTATTTGGAGATGTGGTGGAATGTATGTACTTCCGTTACTAAAATTTTCTAGTTGGATTGTAGAAAAAAAATGTAAAAATACTAGTGGAAAGTAGTTGACAAAAGTCTTAATGTAGTGAATATTGTTCCAGGTTTCAAGGAAAATTCAGTCTTATGTTAAAGTAAAGCTTATAGACATTTAGCTTTTGTCTGTATCTGAAGGTTAACTTGGATCTAGGTGGGCAGAGGACTTCTGATAACTATAATACTTTACTATGTAGGCTCTAGTTTGACAGACAGTGTGTTACGTCTGTTTAACTTCATCTACTTCCAGCTTTTCTGGAGTAGCTCCATGTGTTGACAAGTCTGGAGTTATTTAGTGCCGTCTTCTCAGTAATGGAAATATGTTATGTCAGAAAAATGGAGATTAGGCAGGTGATACTAAATTCTTTTAGTGACATCTTGCTAGTTACACCTTCAGGGTATATTTCTGAATGTTGCAATTCATTAATATAGGTGGCAAAGCAGCTAGTGTATAATTCTGTATTCTGTGTGCTGACATGGATTTTTTTGTTTGTCTTTTTCTTTTCTTCTAGGACTCCACTGTTGTGACTCCAATTATTCTCAGAACAGATCCACAGGGATTTTTCTTTTACTGGACAGATCAAAATAAGGTAAGAGAAAAAGACTGCTGATCCAGAATGGTTCTTACTGTTTTCTGTGGCATGACAGACAGGAGTCAGGAGGCTTTGTATGCCAGTCCTGGCACAGCAGACAAGCATTACATCAGCATACATTCCTCTGCTCTTCTGGGCAGCAAATACAACGGGGTTGTAGCTCATCCCTGGTGCATAAAATGTGGAGAGATGGTAATTCCCAGCCATGTTAATGATCTGATGGCCAGTGAGGTGTGTAATTGTACTGGTTTACAGGCAAAGATCTATTTGGGATGCTGTTGTGGTTCATAGTTGGTTTGTGGTTTCTCTCTGCTGCCTTCCGTACACTGAGGATTTTGGCTGTGGTGCACAGCAGACCCAGAATTCCCAAAGGTTAGAGCTCCCTTTCAGTTCTTCCTCCTGAACTGTCACACGCTTCCTGACCATGCCTGGTGGGCCGCGTCACTATGTTCTTACTAATCCTCTCTAAATACTTACTTTATTTTAAAAACATTTCTGTATGCTTAGGTCACTGTTATGGCTGGGGAGCTCTTGGGAAAGCTCATGGCCTGATTCATCGCTGTGTTACTCGAGTTTCACATCTGTGTCACCCCTTGAAATCATCACTGTCATGTTTCCAGCTGTTGGAGACTGTGGAGCTGCACTCCACACAGAGAGAGTGTCAGTACCCTGAGCAGTTGGATGCAGTTTGTTTCATATACCATATCAGACATATAATAGTAAATTATTGTTGGAATTGTTATAGCAAAATACTGTATCAAAACTAGGAACTGAATAAGTTTCTCCTTTTTTTACAGATTAATTTTCAAGTACTTATGAAATAAGTGCTTGTACCAGTTCTCTGTTGAAAACGGTGTTGGAACTTGGTGGTGATTGAGCTTTGGCCTTGCGTTGAAGCATATGCCAAAATGACTAAGTATGCACTTGTACTCTGGCTACAGAGACCGGGTTTACCAGTTATGTAGCTATTTTTCAGTTCTTGTTGATTTAGGTACCCGTGCAAACCTTGGTTGAAGAGGCAGCAACCATCGAATGTGCAGACCGTACAGACAGTTTGCTATTACATTAGATCATATTTGTCTCCCTATGTTTGATTTTTTTTAGAGATGGAGCACAATTTTGAGTCAGTGTATTTAGAAATCATATCATGGAGTTATAATAAAATTCTTGTCTTTCTTTGCTTGTGCTTGTACAAGGTGGTGGTTGTTAATAGCAGGTTCCCCTGCTGACAGTCCAGAGTTCTTAAGTTACTGCCCAAAGAAGCAAAGTGAATGGCCTCAGGAGTTGAATGATATGACTGATTTACACCAACCAACCCAGCAGCTGTGCCAGAACACAGTGCAGTCTTCTGTTCTATTCCTTCCCTGGCATAAAGTAATTGTATAAGCTGAAAAATAATGGCGAACTTTGTAATAATAAATGGAAACCCAGAGTTGATTGGAGAGTTTATTTCACTTATAATTTCTTTGGCACCAGGACCTCTTTCAGTTTCCTACTGTTGTCTGTAAAAACAATGTCTTGAAACAGTTCTGTGAAGAATAGCTATTTATAGAATTGTTGTTCTTATATTCATGAAAAAATGTATTTATAGTGCTCAGAGCATTTTTAAAAGGTTGGCTATTTGTACAAGGGACGTAAGTGTCAGTTTGATTTTTAAACTTGCAAATCAACCCTCTGTAAAGGGCAACAAGAGGGATTTTTTTCTGGTTAATAATTCATGACAACTAGGTGAAGCTTCTTTCTAAACCGCATCCTAGCAGTGTCTATTTAAAGAAAGTAAATATATTTCTATTGCGGTGCTGGTAGCGCAAGGACCAGGAAGGAAATGCCACTTTCTGCTTTTGCAGAGAATGGTTGGGTTCATGTTTATTGTGAAATTACAAATATATTGAAAAAGGAGGTTATATAGGAAATTTTGTTCATTTCCTTCTCTTTGTGTAAAGTGATCTTGTGATGACAATGGAACTACATGAAGAAATATCAGGACAATACACCCTCTATGTGATTGTGTTCTTTTTTTCCCCTTAGTTATTATTTTTAAGCAATTACTTTTGTCATAGGCAGGGCCTATTATTTTCTGAGTATGGAAGCACAGGCCTTGCTAAACAAAGTGAGGAGCCTGCCTGCCAGCATCCTTGGTCAGACACGTTTTCCTGAGAGCTGACTACAAATGGGTATGGAGACCAGACACGAGTAGCAGTCATCTTTCTAGCCATTTGACTGTCCTATTTGCCAGACACTGTCCAAAGCAGTAAATTACTGCCTGGATAATGGTATGGCTTTCAAATTAGGAATCTGGCTCCTTTGGTTGGTGTTGCCTTATCAATAAAGTTATACAAAAATTACATGAATTGCCAGGCGGAGAACAAAACAAAAAAGCCACTCCCTCTGTGTTACATTTTTATTTAGCTTAGGAAAGTGGTGGTTGTAGTGCTACAGCTTTCTCTGACTTGTCTGGTTGAGCTGCTTTTTGCCTTGTTTTCTTGTTCCCTTCCTTTTCTGTTTCTTCTCTGTTGTGGAGAAAGGAAAATAACATGTAGTGTCTGGTGTCTGGCAGTGTGTTCGGACAATCTTTTAGATTGTTCTTCGTGCAGTCAGAGCTCAAAGTTCCTGGTAAAGATGCATGTTCAGTGCACCCCCCCATCATTGATCACATCTTGTAGTTCTCCATGGACCAGCAATCCTGGGTTTGCAGTCGAGCTGGTGAGTCTGGATAATGCTGGAGTCGAACAGATAATGGGTCAAAAATGCTGCCAATAAAGTCATTCTTACCAAGAAGTTTTACATATGTGACCAGTCTGGACTCTTTACTTGCTGTCCTCTGTAGGTTTCTGATAAGTTAGTAGCAAATTTCATGCTTACAGGAGCCATATGCTCCTCATAAATCATCCTGGGTCTGTAGTTTCAGATCCACACCACTAATGTTACGCCACATGTGAAAGACTGTAAGGATGGCCATTCTTGTGGTATGAGGTATCAGTGGCAGCCAGGCTTAGCAGAGCCATCCTCTTGGCATTTACTTCTAAGAGCAGGAACAGAACTTGGAAAGAAGCCAGGCTGAGGAGACAAGGAGCCCCCAGAAGCCTGCTTTGCAGCAGAGTGGCCATCTTACAACTTATAGGCAAGGCAAACAGTAAACTAATTGCTCAAGACTCCTTCAATGCAAAATAAGTATCCACGTTCCTTGCTCATTTCTTCATGATTTGACCATTTAATTATGTTTGGGCTGGCTCCAATGTGTCCTGCCAGGTACTCTGGTCCAGCACAACTGCTTTTGGACATTAACAAGAGCCATATTGGAGAGTGGTTGATCAGACTTCTCTGCTTGAATGATTTTATTGGCAGAGTAAAGAGTAGCCTAGGATGAAAATGCATACAGGCTCTTCTGACCGTGTGCCATCTCTTTGATTTTTATGCTCTAGATTCACCTTTGGTACCCATCCTAGTATGGTCATAACTGCAATGAAGGTCTGTTAAGCAAGTTCATTTAAGCTCTGATCTTACAGTGTGGTAATAGTAATGTGGTATCCTGCAGTTCGACATGCTTACTGTGTATTTGCATATTTAAGTATATTTTGCTGCCATCAGTAAAGATAATTCTCCAAAATAAAGTTATACATAGCATGTTGCTGTTTTCTGATGACAGCGAGGAAATGGAAAACTTTTTGTTTTAAACAGATTGCAGGACAGCTTTCTGATTTTAATTGTGTTTTCCACTGTGAAATTTTTTTTGTTTGCTTCCTCTGTATGCAGTGTGCTGGCTGATTTCGTATTATTACTTGAATGATTCTGAACATGGGCTTTAGAAAATGAAAAGTAATTAATGTGACAAGCTAGTGTCTGTTACATAGCTTATTGTTTCTGTAATGCTTAACTATAGCAAAACCAGACAATATTCATTGCATTGTTGTATTTTTATGACCTGACTAAAACATATCTCAATTCCTACTTTTTTTTTAAGAAAAAGAATGCCATATCTTTAATTTTTTCTTATTCTAGTCACAAGCGTTGAAGAAAGATAAATCACACAGAATCACAGAATGTTAAGGATTGGAAGGGACCTCGAAAGATCATCTAGTCCAATCCCCCTGCCGGAGCAGGAACACCTAGATCAGATCGCACAGGAACGCATCCAGGCGGGCTTTGAATGTCTCCAGAGA